>JAVHLU010000014.1:0-155468 GCA_036785755.1 Colletotrichum ledebouriae
TTATTAATTCAATTCTTTTGAAAATACTAATTAGTATACTAATACTAGACTAGTTTAGTATTAGTATACTCTATACTAAACTAGCCTAGTACTAGTATACCCTATACTATACTAGCCTAGTATTAGTCCACCCTATACTATACTAATACTAGACTAGTTTCCAACCCTGCGTACGACGCGCCGCCTTATCTATAATAACAAGGATCCTATGCGGAGTTAGGGGTCAGAAACCGGGGTCAAATGAGCGTGTTATTTATAGTTATACGAGCGAAGCTATCCTTATACCTAATTATAATATAACCTACGCTCCTATTATATACCTTTAGATACAAATAAGCCCTCGTATTGCTTATAACGCCTCTAACCTATATACTATCTAATATTATACTATATATATACCTACTTATTATAATATAGTAGCAAATCGACCCCCTAGGCGCGCGCGGTAGAGCATAATATACGCGCAAAAGCAGCGCGAAATCTAGCCCAAATCGGGTAATATTTACTTTAGCTAGTTTTAAGTATAGATTCCGCCTAGATCTATATATAGAGTTTTTGATATAGCTATATATTAATTTTTAGTTAGTTTTATACCTTATATTATATTATAATTAATAGTCTAATTTTTATATATAACGCTAATTGAAGCTATCTAGATAAATCTTTAGTATTAAATTTACTTATATATTATTAATATATATTCTTATAATAAGCTTCCTTTTAATAAAGCTTCTAGAGCCTCTAGCCTCTTATTAGGATTATATAATCTAAGTAATTAGCCCCTCTAGTAGGATTAAACTTAGCATAAGCTTAGGTTAATAGGACTATAGGAGTATATTAATCTAGATAATACTAAGAAAGAGGACCTTAAAGCTATCCTAAAAACCCCTCTAATAAAACTAAAGTTCTAGAACTACTTCTAGAAAGCTAATTTCTTAGTAGTAAATACCTATTCTAGTAAATCAGGAGTATTATTAACCTCTATATAAATAATTACTTAAGAGAATTTAAGATAAATCTCTCCTACTAGGTCTAAGCTAGCTAGATTATTTAATAATCTAATAAAATAAGACTAGTATATATATACTATATATAGTAATATATAAAGAAGAAGTAAAGGAGATTAAGGAGCTATATAAGATTATAACCTACTTTAAGGACTATATTTAGGAAATAATTTATTCTAAGTATTATTAAACCTATTCTATCCTAGGGAACTTGATCGCTAAGGGTATTATTTAATTAAGAGCAAGAATAGGGATTAATAAGATTTATTAGCTTAAAGCTATTAGAGAGGTATATACTAAAGTCCTTTAAATTCCCTATAAACAGAAGATTATAATATAGAAAGTAACCTCTAAATAGATTATAACATATAAGGTAGCTATATTAGAGCTAAGGGCTATTAAGGTAATAGAGGGTAGTAGTAAGTTAAGATAGTTTAATAACTTTATCTACGCTATCTACTAAACGCCCCTTCCCCTATAAGTAATAATATATAAGTTAACTTATAAAAAGGATACTAATAATTAAACCCTAAAGCTATCTAATCTTATTAAAAATATATATAGAGAGATCTCTTATATAATTGATCTAGTAAGCTCTAAATTATGTATTATAAAAAGGGGGGCTTTTAAGCTAATAATAACTAACCTCCCTATCTATATATTAAAGCCTCCCTAATACTAAAGTAACTTAAAAAAGAGATAGACTAATAAAGAGTCTAATAACTAATAGGATAAGTAGAAGAGGGGAACTAGTAAGTATAAAGTATACTCTATATCCTACTACCTATTATTAAAATACTAATATATCTTTATTAATAAAGCGCTAAACTATTAGACCCTAAACGAGGCTATTACTAGGATAATTAAGGAGTAATATAAAGGGGAATTAATAGATAAGATTAACTATTTAAAGATCTCCATAGAGGATTAATAACTCTTAATAAGGTATTAAGGAAGAACTAGACTCAAGGGAGTAGTACTTTTAGTAGCCTATACCTATAAGTAATTTAAATTAGTATTACTAGACTTAGGATTAATAGTTTATATTCTAAATAACCTTACTTAGTTTAAAACCCTCTATAATACTTATAATAAAGATCTTATCCTTATAGGATCTAAGCTACTACCTATTAAGGGATATAGATCTATAGTTATAAATATAGTTAGATCGGGAGGGTATTAATCCACCCTCTACCTTAATAACGCTATATACTATAGTATTAAGTTCGGAATTACGCCGCAGCCCCTTCGCAAAAAGACTATAACAAATTCACCTAGTTCGTAGGTATAATTCAGGAAATACTATATAAGTATTTTAACCTATACCCTCTACTAGTTAAGGAAAATAATATAAGAACCCTATACGTTCCTACTACTTATAAGTAAACCCTCTAAATATCACTATATAAAGTCGGACGCGCGCCGCACTAGGGCTAATTATATTAGAGCTAAATAGGCTACTAAGGCTCTTATAGCCTAGAAACGCCCTCGCTAAACCTTCTAGCAAGGTGCTATAAAGGTTACTATATAAGATAACTTCTTAACCTAAAAGGTCGACCTTCTAGTAAGGTGCTAAAGGTAAACGCTACTATATAAGAGGTAACTCCTTAACTAAAGAGGTCTTTCCTAAGAGGTTCTCATAGCTAGAAGCATAAGAAGCTCTGCGAGCAGGGCCTTATATACTATAGTATAATAGTAAGTAACCTCATATCCTATAAACGCCTAAAGGAAAGGGGGTATACTAAGATAATAAACTAGATTGGTAATACCTCTAATAACGCGATAGGACTTATATGGTAAAGATCCTAGATATCTATAATTAATATATCCTTAAGTATATACTAAAGAAAGCCTAAGTAGTATTTTATAATAGCATTATACTAACTCCTCTATAATATAATATATATTATATTAAGAAGAAGGAAGCCTTAAAAAGAGAGCTATAGCGAGTAGCACTTATAACTAAGCTATACTAGAGAGGCTACTATACGGTAATTAGAAATAGCAACGCATAGAGCGAGGGTAAAGGGCAGGATACTTATTATAATAATAGATTATAACGCCTATAACCTAGGAAAGATAATATACTAAGTCTATTAAACGCCGAGAGAAGGTATTACTATATTAACGCTAGGGAAATAAATAGCCCTAGACTTTTACTTATTAAAATAAGGGTATAGAGGTTTTATAACCCTATTATTATTTATACACTAACTATTAGGTTATACCTAGGACTACTACCTTAAAGATTAATCTATAAGAACCTTAATAAGAGTATTTACCTAGTTTATTAACTGTCTCGAGAGGGAACTTAGTATAAGGATCAAGGCATTTAAATATAATAATAAGATCCTAAAATGCCTAGAACTTAAGGAGCGTATCTAAATACTTAGTATTTAAATTAAGCTATCTATACTAAATACCTAGGCTTAAAGCAATAGAGGAGAGAGAATTATTATAATTATAAAAGTGAAAGCTAGATATCTTTATATATTATTAAAACTACTACTATACCTATAGCTAAAAATCTACGTAGTAGTAATATATACTTATAATTATACCCTGTTATAATTAAGGGGCTAGAAGATACCTTATAAGCTCCTAAATAGATCTATAAAGAGGAACGCCGCTATACTAAATATCTCCTACCTTTACTAGTATAGCTATGAGGCTTTGATAATAACTAATTAAGCCTAACTATATAAAAACTAACTCTAGCGCTTTAACCTAAGGGCTTAGATTAGATACCTTATAAGCTATACCTTCTCTTACCTATATTAAATACAGCACCTAGCTAAGTGAGAAGGTATTATTATATAAGGTTTTTAATTTAATCAAACCTAAAAGTTTAGTAGTAATATTAATAAATAGAAGGATAACCTATAAGAGATAAACTAGGAGGATATTAAGAATTACTATAATAATATTATTAAGTTTATAAAGCCTTAATAAGCGCTATACCTGGATAATACTAAGGATAATAAAAAGCTAAATAGTTACTATTAACTAAATAAATAGAAATAAACGAGGTTAATATACCTACTAAACCCTAGCTTAGTTAAAATAAGTTTAAATACTCCTAAGCTAGGTTCTAGCTTATTACTCTACTCTAATCTCCTCCCTTATTATTCTTCCTAGTAATAGAGGATCTTAAGGTAAAGGGGTATAAGGCTAGTACTACTAATATTACTAAATCTAAGAAGTTTAGAATAACCTTAAGAACCTCCTATAAGGTAGTATTTCTAGCTAGTATAAAGCTAAGTAAAACTTAGTAATAAGATAACCTCTATACCTACCTATAGTCTAATTAACCTAGTACTAGTAAGGAGTATAACTAGGTATTAAGCTATAAGGCTAAGGGCCCCCTACTTCCCTACTTAATTTAGAAGTAATAAATAATTCCGCTATAGATAAGTTAAAGAGGTTTCTAATAGGAACCCGCTAGAGGGATATACTATTATTACCCTTACCTTATAGCTAATTAGCTAGTTACCTACTGGGGGATAAGTTTAGAGAAGCTAAAATATTATATCTAAATAGCTAGAAGTAGTTTAAATTATAAATTAATATACCTAGCGTAATAATATAAGGGTATAAAGTCCTTAGTTATTACTAGGTATATACCTATAAACTAAATAAGTATTGAGTTCGGAATTACGCCGCAGCCCCTTCGCAAAAAGACTATAATAAATTCACCTAGTTCGCAGGCATGATTCGGGAAATACTATACGGGTATTTTAACCTATACCCTCTACTAGTTAAGGAAAACGATATAGGAACCCTATATATTCCTGCTCGGAAGCAAACCCTCTGAACATCACCGCATAAAGTCGGACGCGCGCCGCACCGGGGCTGATTACATCGGACACTAAATAAGTATAGAAAGCAAGTTAAAGTTAAAGCGAGACTTACTATAAGAGGAGATTAATAGCCTTATAATCTAAGGGATATATGAACTATAACCCTAGTAGGGATATTCTTTAGGACCCTAATAAAAATTATAAATTAATTGAATATAAACCTCTTATAGTATAATATAGTTAATACCTTTATCTATGCTAATCTTAACAAAGAAGTCTACATAGAGATAGCGCTAGGGTATTATAGAAATAGCTATATTCTAAAGCTACTTAAAGCCCTCTATAAACTTCGCTATTTACTACTATTATAATAATAATACCTAGAAATAGGTCTTATAATATATAGGTTTAAGTAAGTAGCTAGTAGAAACTACTATTAGTATAATAGCAAAATCCTATTCTTCTTCTATATTAATAACTATATATTTATATATCCCCTATCTAAAGAGTTAAGGGCTAGAGTACTAATCTATAAACTCTAACTATAATACTACCTTAAAAGAGGTAAGGATATTTAGTATTTTCTAGGGATCGAAGTTATATAAAATTAACCTAATTATAAGCTATAGCTATTGTAATTATCCTTCTTTGAAAACCTATTAAAACTTCTTAATAATAAGCCTATAAGAGATTATAAAGCGCTAATAGTATAAAACGAACTCCTACCCTATAATAGAGAGGTAATAAAGAGTAAGATTACGAGGTATTAGTAGAAAGTAGGGTCCCTACTATACGCTATAGTAATAACTAGACCTAATATCTTATTTATAGTTAGTAGACTCGCTAGATTTAACTAAAACCCTAGCCCTTATTATTATATAGTAGTAGACTATATTATATAATACCTTATATATATAAAGGGACTATACCTAGAATATAGAGTCCCTAAGGGATTAGTTAAAAGCCTCGAAGTAGCATTAGACGTAAGTTCTATTAATAATACCCTAGATAAAAAGAGTTTATAATTATTCGCTATAAAGCTATTTAGAGGGATGATCTTATAGAGGGTAAATAAGTAGAATATAATTATAATATTAACTATAGAAGTAGAGCTTCTAGCCCTCTTATAAGTAGTAAAGGAAAAGATATTTATAGGCTAGCTAATTATAGCCCTATAAGTCTCTGTCCTAAATAATAAACCTCCTATATTTTTAAATATAACTATTAATACTATACTAAAAGTTATAATTTAGTATAATAACCTGTAAACTATACGCCTCGCTATAGAAGAAATAGTTTAGCTATAAATAAGACTTCGCTATATTAGTATTTATAACTGCTAGCTATATTAAGAAGTTAATAAGGGATATATTAAGGTTGTTTATACCCCTTCTATAGCCTCTGTCCACTGCATAGTGATTTTACCTGCTTAAGTGCAATAGCCCTTCTAACTCCGCGCCTCCTAATAATATATAGCCTTCTATTACGTGATCCTTTCCTAACTATAGCTATACTTATACGTGCCCTACTAGATAGCCTCACGATCTTTAACTTTATATTAATAATAACGTAGTTTTTAATTATTTAATAGACTACGAAACTATTAACTTTTCCTCTCGCGCACTACCTGCTCTACTAATACTACCTCTATTACTACTTCATCCGCTAGAAGTTATTACTATCTTTACTATGTTATTATTAGTAACGCTCTCTCTATTTAGTATAAGCTATACTTACTAATAAGCCCTAAGGGGCCTAGGCCGCCTCTACCTTAATAGTGCCGAGGGCCTGCTCGAAGAAGGGCTACTCTATAGGGTATATAATAACCCGCCTAGCTTCTATTACTAAGTCTACTTACTTAGCTATAATATAATAATAAGTATCCCCTCTAGGGGTATTAATAAGAGCCCTCTTAAGGGCTATACTAATAAAGCGCTCTCTATATATAATAAAGTAGTTAAAGAAAGAGCGGGTTTTATTAATTATATTAATATTAAACTCTCTAGTAAGCTCTCGCGTGTTATTAGTATTAAAGGGTATACCTCGCGCAGGCTTAGCGTTTTTATATACGAGGTTTAGTACTAATATAGTTAAGGGATAAGGAAGAGGGAGAGGTATAAAGCCCTACTTATAGTAGAGCTTCTTATACTTCTAGTTATAAGAACCTCTTAGGAAAAACCTCTTTAGTTAAGGAGTTACCTCTTATATAGTAGCGTTTATAATACCTTTAGTAGCTTACTAGAAGGTTAACCTTTTAGGTTAAGAAGTTATTTTATATAGTAGCTTTTATCTTATTAGAAGGTTTAGCAAGGGCGTTACTATAAGAGCTTTAGTAGCCTATTTAGCTTTAATATAATTAGCCCTAGTATAGCGCGCGTCTAACTTTATACGAGGGTTTGCTTATGAGTAGTAGGAATATATAGGGTTCCTATATTATTTTCCTTAACTAGTAGAGGATATAGGTTAAAATACCTATATAGTATTTCCCGAATTATACCTGCGAACTAGGGGAACTTATTATAGTCTTTTTGCAAAGGGGCTGCGGCGTAATTCCGAGCTCAATACCCCTTCTATAGAGCTAATAGTAGATAGCCTTACTAAAGCCCTCCTATAATAATCTTATAAGAGGTTTATTATATAATTAGGCCTTATTAATAAGTTATACCTGGTTGCAAAAACCTAGAAGATAGAGGAGTAATAAGAGGCTACTACTACTAGTAGCGCCAAACCTAGAGTAAGGTAAAATTATCGCTTATAGCTAAAGGGGTACCTTATTGCTACAAATTATTATTAATTTAATATACTAAATACTACTATAACCTAGCTATTAACTATAAAGGGGAAGATATCTAATACCTTAGAAACCTCTCCTCTTTAATAATTTAACTCTCCTCAGATCCCCCTTATTACTATAAAGCCTTAAGTAAAGAAGCCTATAATATAAGGGTATAGGAAATAAAGGGAAGGGTAGGTCACGCCTTAAGCTACTTAACTACTAGCTAAATAAACTTATAATACTATAAGGATAATAATAGAGGATAATAGGAAAGGGATAACCCCTAGGATATTATAAATACCCTTAACTACGCCCTTATAAATACTAGTACCTATTACCTTTAGAAAGCATAATCCTATTATTACCTCACCCTAACTAGATATTTATAGGTTTGCTTAATAGCTAGAATTCTAGATATTAAGAGTATAATAAGTGCATATATATATAAGTATATAGGAGCGTTTAAGATAATCAAAACGAAGTATTAGATAACTTTAAATACGCTAGATTTAAGCGATTTAGCGTTAATTAGCAAGGTTAGCTAGTTATACTATATTATACTAAAACTAAAGGGGCGTATTAAATCGACCCCCTAGGCGCGCGTAGTAGAGCATAATATACGCGCAAAAGCAGCGCAAAATCTAGCCTAAATCGGGTAATATCCACTTTAGCTAGTTTTAGGTATAAATTCCACCCGGATCTATATATAGAGTTTTTAACATAGTTATACATTAATTTTCAGTCACTTTTACACCCCATACCATATAATGCGATATATAGCGCTACTTATAATTATAATACTCCTCCTCGCTAAGCGCTTAGTTTTATAAAGCTTAACTAGCCTTAGTATAATCCTCTATAGTAGTACTAGCTCTAAATAGCTTTATACTATTCTTCTTATTAAGTTATTTAAACATCGTCCTCCTAAGCGGTTTTATAAATAGGTTAGCTATATTATCTATTAATAATATATATTTAAAGTCAACCTTACCTCGCTTAGTAACCTTTCGGGCGAAGTAGTTATAAACCTATATATACTTTATATAGTTATTTATAGACTCCCCCTTCATAAGTATAATCGCTCCTATATTATTTACTTATCTATAAAGAGGTCCTCTAAGATCTATTTCAAGTTTACTTAGGAGGTTATATATTTAAAGCGCTTCTAAAGTAGTAAATAATACTATATAATACCTAGCTTCTATAGATAACTTAGAGACTATTACTTGTTATTAGGATTTCTATCAGATTAGTAATACCGAACGCGCTTAGCGCGGTTATCCCGCCTAAGGGCGCTTAACGCGACTAACGCGTTAAACGTACCTAAACGTAGTAAACCTCTATAAAAGGGTTTATTGCCTTGAAGGAGAAAACCTTCTAAAATTGTAGACTTTTTACTTATATTCTTTTACTTACTATATAGACTATATTAATTAGTAGTATAACCTTAATAGTTAGCTATATCCCCTTATAACTAAGGATATCCCTTATAATTAAGAAAGGTACTTAACTATATAAATAGCTAACCTTGTTAAGTTTATATAAAGTAATATATTAGTAGTTAATACCTATAGGGATTATATATTATTAAAAGCCTCTAAACTCCCCCTTTCTCTTAACTAGGAAATATTAAGAAGAGATATTAACCCTTTACCTATTTCTCTTAATTAAGAAATATTAATAAGAGATATTAACCCTTTACTATTTCCCTTGACTAGGAGATATCCCTAAGAGATATTAAACCTTAAAGATTTCTTTAACTAAGGAATATCCTAAAGAGATAATAAACCTTACTAGTAATAATACCCTATAAGCTACTTTCTAATTATAAAGTTAAAGAAGGTCTTAAGTTTAACCTTCTAGAACTTATTAACTATTTAACTATTATAAACTTTATAATAGCGCTTAAGTAATACCCTAATAGGTTTTATAGACTACTTACTTAAACTAAGTATACCTTCCTTAGGTTAGCTATAAAAGCGAGTATTATAGCCATTACTTATAAGAACTTTAAAAAGTATTTAAGTAATTACTATAGATATATTTAAAAGTTGCTATTATATAGGGAAGCGTATAAGACTACTTAATATATTTAGAGTAAGGTCCTAAGGGTATAGATAATAAACCTATAATTATATACTAATATTATTAAATAGTAATATTACCTAGACCTCCCTTATTATAATTAATATATTAAAATAGAGATTAAATAGAGCTAGATATTAGACCTAATGCTCCCCTTCAAAGCGAATAAAGAGAGGGGAGGTTATAAGACCCTAAGAGCTAAAGCTATAGATAATCTAGATATTCTAAAACCTATATCTAAACTCAATATAATAATAGTTCCTAAAGCTTTCTTAATACTTCTCTTAACTCTAGAGGAATGCTAGGGAGCGCTAGCTATAGCTAGCTCTAAGGAGAACACTTCTATTAGCAAGGTTACGCTATAGGTAGAATAAATCTAATTAGTAATACTATATATTCTATTCGCTATACTAGGGAGCGCTAGCTATTAGCTCTTCTAATAGAATATTAACTATAATATCTAGTATTTAATATATATAAATAGTATAGTAGTTTCCTTATATAGTAGTCTCCTTTTAATATACTATCTTTTATATACCTCCCGCTCTTATTAGAGGTATATATACTAATAGAGATAATAAGGGATAGGAGGTAAGTATACTATAAGCTATACTAAGGAGTAGCTATTTATTTTTATAGCTTATATACTACTTAAAATCTATAGGTACCTTATAAAGAAGATAAGTAAGGAGAGCTTCTGAAGCTTAAAGGTAGTCCTTAATAATAACTACCTCGCGCTATATATTAAAGCTTTATCTACTAAGTCTAGTTATAAGTAACTCTATCTAACCTTAATAAGGGTATAAATATACTAGTAAGTACCTATTCGTACTAGCTATTAGCTCCTACTCTTATTAGAGGTATATATACTAAGAGGGATAATGAAGAATAGGAAGTAAGTATACTATAGGCTATATTAATAAGTAGCTTTTTGTTTTTATAGCTTATATACTACTTAGAATCTATAGATACCTTATAGAGAAGTAGCACTAGCAGGCTATATTTAAAGAAATAGACTTTCTTATTAGTATTTATTATAGGGATTATTACTAGATAAGCGAATAATATAGTAGTCTCCTTATATAATACTCTCTTCTTAATATATAGTTTTTTACATACCTCCTGCTCTTATTAGAGCTATATATACTAAGGGAGACAAAGAGGGATAGGAGATAAGTATATTATAAGCTATACTAATTAGTAGCGTTTTATTCTTTTAGCTTATATACTACTTAGAATCTATAAGTACCTTATAAAGAGGTAGTATTAGTAAGTTATATCTACTTAAGCTATATATCTTTAGGGATAACTTTAAGCTCTAACTTAATAATAAGGGCCAGCTTATATATTACTTAAAATCTATAGGTACTTTATAAAGAAAATAAGTAAGTAGGTCCTAGAAAGCTTTAAGGTAATCCTTAATAATAAGGGCCTCGCGCTATATTCTAAGGTTTTATTTCCTAAGTCTAGTTATAGCTAACTCTATTTAATAGTAGTAAAGGTATTAATATACTAGTAAGTATCTATTATCTACTTAAAGAAATAGACTTTCTTATTAGGATATATAGCAGGGATAATTACTAGATAAGCAAAGGGTATAGTAATCTCCTTATATAATACTTTCTTCTTAATATATAATCTTTTATATACCTCCTGCTCTTATTAGAGCTATATATACTAAGAGAGATAAAGAGGGATAGGAGGTAAATATACCGCAGGCTATACTAATAAGTAGCTTTTTGTTTTTATAGCTTATATGCTACTCAGAATCTATAGGTGCCTTATAAAGAGATCTATATCTACTCAAGGTATATATCTCTAGGGATAACCTTAAGCTCTAAGTTAATAATAAGGGCTATCCTATATACTACTTAAAATTTATAGGTACTTTATAAAGAAGATAAGTAAGCAGGTCCTAGAAAGCTTTAAGGTAGTCCTTAATAATAAGAGCCTCGCGCTATATTCTAAGGTTTTATCTACCAAGTCTAGTTATAGCTAACTCTATTTAACCTTAATAAGGGCGTAAATATGCTAGTCAGTGCTTATTATATGCTTAAAGAAATAGATCTCTTTATTAGGATTTATAGCAGGGATAATTACTAGATAAGCGAATAGTATAATATACTCTTTATATAATACTCTCTTCTTAACGTATAGTCTTTTATATACCTCCCGCTCTTATTAGAGCTATATATACTAAGAGAGATAATAAAGAGTAGAAAGTAAGTATACTATAGACTATACTAAGGAGTAGCTATTTATTTATATAGCTTATATACTACCTAAAATCTATAGGTACCTTATAAAGAAGATAAGTAAGGAGATTCTTTAAAGATTAAAAGCTATCTTTAATAACTATATTACTAAAGGTAGTCCTTAATAACTACCTTATATTATAATTTAAAGTTTTATCTACTAAGTCTAGCTATAGCTAACTCTATCCGACCTTATAATAAAGGTATAAATATACTAGTAAGTACCTATTCCTACTAGCTACTAGCTAGAGCCCTACTATATATATAGGGCTTACTAATAAAGAGCTAATAAGAGCTAATAACGGCTAATGAGAGTAATATAAACTAAACTAAGCTATATAGACCTATATTTATCTAGACTTAGGATAAATTAGCTTAATTCCTTAAAAGACTAATTAGATTCGAGCTTTTAATATATAGGGGTTTAATAGTAATAAGAGAGTTCTTTTTCTCGGGCAGGCCTAGCTTCCTAAAAGGTAAAGATTAACCTTTCTAACGGAAGGCATTATAAGTTTAGATAAAGTTTTATAAATACTCTATAGCCCCTACCTCTTAAACCTATATTAAAGGATATTGTTACTATATTAATACTAGAGCTAAGCTTAGATATATTCTATATATTATTTAAGGAAAGTAAAGATATATCTACCTTATTCCTAACCTAAGGAAAGGGATTAAGTAGCCCTTTTATACTTAAGCTCAATAGCTTATAGAGTTACCTAAGCTTATATAGCTAGGGTAAGTATTAAAATAAGATAGACCTATAGGATCCTAAGGCTAGACCATTAAACCTTAATAAGGGCAAAGGATATAAATAGGATATTAAATATTAGGAGGATACTCCTCTATTATTACTACTACTTATACGACTTAGAGACCCTTGTAATAGAGGTAATAATAATAACCCTAAAGGCTAAAATAGTAAAGTAGGTAGCCTAGGCTATAATAGTAGTAATAGTTAAAGTAATTAATACTATTAACTATTAGCTAAACTAAGAGATATTATTAAACCTTTATCTAACCCTAATAGGTTCTTAGTTAGCTATAACTTTCTTATATTCCTTTTCTCTATAAATAAGGAAGGGGTAGTATAAGTAATAGCTAGTATATTAATTACTAAGCCTAGGCGTAGGACTCCTCGCTTTAAGCCTAATATAATTAGGTTATTTAATCTGCTTTTATGAAATAACGAAGTTAATAATATATATATTAATAGTAGTTTAAAAACCGTTTATTAGAATATATGGTATTTTATTAATACTATTAATAGCTATATTAAGTTAGATAAAAGGAACTATGCTATAGCTACCTTTAACCTTTATTAAACCCTATTAAGGTATATATTAGACTAGTATTATACTAACATAATATTAAAGAAAAAGGCGGAACTTAAGGACCATAATTATAGATTAGACTATTAGAAAGAGTTATTACTCAAACGTTTTCGTTTACTATATAAAATTACTAAAGCATATTTAATAAAGGAGAGGTATACTCTATATAATATGTATGATCGATATAATATTTAATACTAGATAACTAAGGTTACTTAACTTTATAAGGATACTAAGGAGATCGAAGCTAAGGTATTAACTATTATATATAATAAAATAGATATTGAACTAGTTATTAGTATTCCCTAACTAACTAGTAAGATAAACTATAATAAGTTTATCGCAAGCCTATAGAAGATAGTCCCTAGTTAGTATTAACTAGTTACTAAAGGATCCTAGCGAGCCCTAGTCTAACTATCTATTAAGACGACTTATATAGGAACTACTTTAATATAATTACTACTAAAAGAGACCCTAAGAATAAGCCGTACTACTACTACTTATTACCTATATTATATAAACCTAAAAGAGACTACGTTTAGCTTATTATTATTAAGACCTATAAAATAAGCTACTAATATCGCTACTAAACCCTTATTAACTTCCTCTTATAAGGGGATTTAGTTTAATTAATAATAAAGGCCTAAATACTAATATAACTAGCCTAGTTAATATATTTAGTATCCTTAACCGCCTATTTACCCTTTAGTATATATCTTAAAGGGGACTAGTTATAAGTAAATAGAAAAGGAAGTATACACTTTATTAGATAAGGGTAACTTTAACTATATCTAATATAATAAGGCTAGCGAGGGGTCAGACTTATATAAAGAAGATTTAGTTATGAGTACTAATAATAAAGATAACTAAGAGTAATAAGAAGACGATCCTAAGTATATTAACCTAGTTACTTAATCTACTTATTACTATAAATACCCTCTAGGGTATATCCCTAGATATAACGATAAGTACCCTATTTTTAACGTTAATTTATTTTAGGATTCGCTCCTGGAGGATCTAGGAATCTGCTCTTATAAAATATATTTTTATAATACTAAGCTATATACTAATTTTAATAGTATCTTCTTATATTAGGCCCTTCTATCCCCTTGGCGAAATATAATATTTATTAGTCCTATTTAGCTATAGCGATATATAGTTATAAATTGATATTACTATATATATATAAAGATTATTATCCGAGGATATTATAATAGATTACTAATCGTAGTCTATATTAATATTAGCGTAGACTATTTAGTTATAAGCAAAACCTATTTATAATAGTTCTATACCCTCTCCTAAGAACCTAAGGTATTCAAGCTCTAAGGTATTAGAAGCCTTAAGACTATTACTTAGGTAACCTTCTCAATTCTTATATAAAGATAATAACCTAATAGGTAAAGAGTAACTACTAAGCTTTATATAGGAGTATAGCTTATCCTATACTTAGACGCTAGATTACTTATAAGATAAGACTTTAGTATATCTAATAGGCTTAACGTCTTAAACTTAGAATTATATATCCGAATTATATTATATAATAATTTCCAAATTCCTTCTTAGATCTATTCTAAAGTCCTGCTAAAGGCTTATAGTATATATACTACTAGGAATATAACTATTACGCTATATAACTACTCTACTATCTAAATTAATATACCCTTAGTAAAATAGAGTCCCTTCTATTTAGCCTAAGATATAAAGGGTATATATATATATATATATAGGTAATTCACTATTCGTTCCTATTATTAATAAGGCTCCTTATCTATGAAGGGTTAAGCGAGGTACTAAGCTTAGAACCCTATTACCCTTTAAGTCTAATAGATACCTTAAGCTAAAGACTTATAATTAACTATAAGTAGCCTTTTGAACTATAAGTAGCCTTTTGAACTATAAGTAGCCTTTTTAATATTATTATATAAGGATCTAATATATTACGCTATTTTTAACCTTTTAGATTATAAGCTTGCTATACTCGTTTAGTTATTAGAACTATGAGTTAATAAATAAGTAGAAATCTCTAACCTAACTAGTAAGGAAGCGCTTATAAGCTAAGGTATAATAAAGGATATTCTAACACTTAATTAGGGAGATATCTATAAGGGGAGTATTAACCTAAATAGTAAGATAGGTATAACTAAGCCTAAAGGGTTACTAGTAGTTATTACTGAAGAAGGTATATATATCTATACCTAAGATACTAAAGCTATCTAATACCTTAAAGAGGTTATATTATATTACCCTATTATCTAGAAGGACTAAGGACTAATTAACCTTCTAGAAGATTAATACCTTAAGGTTAAACTTACTAAAGGATAGTAGAATATAAATATTAAATAATAACCTTACTTAGTTAGTAAAGAAGATAAGAAACTTATTAATAAAACCTTAGACGAGCTTTATACTTAGGACTATATAGAAGAGGGTAACTCTAGACCTATACTATTTAGAGCCCTAATATTTATAATATAGCGAATTATAGATAGTAAGCATAAGGGTTAAATAGTTCTAGACCTATATGCTCTTAATAAAGCCATGATCTTTAACGCATACCCTATACTACTATAGCAAGATATTATTAAACGCCTCCGTAGTAAACTATAGATTACTATAGTTAACGCTTCATCCTTCTTTTACTAATTCCTTATTAAGAAGGAATATTAGGATCGATTTATTATAATTAGCTATTATAGGTAAGAATACTTAAACGTAGTACTTATAGGATTCTATAATTCGCTTGCTTACGCTTAACGCGTTATAAATAAACTTTTATAACTATATAAGGAATATACCTATACGTTTATTAATAATATTATTATCGCCTCGAAGGACCTTAAGACTTACTTTAAGTACCTTAATATAACTCTTAAACTCTTTACTAATATTAGGCTCTCGCTCTCTATAAAGAAGTAATTTATAAGATACCTTTTTATTAAGCTACTTAGCTTTAGTATTAATGCCTTCCGTTAGGAAGGTTAATCTTTACCATTTAGGAAGCTAGGCCTGCCTAAGAAAAAAAACTCTCTTACTACTATTAAACCCCTATATATTAAAAGCTTAAATCTAATTAGTCTCTTAAAGAACTAAGCTAATTTATCCTAAGTCTAGATAAATATAGGTCTATATAGCTTAGTTTAGTTTATACTACTCTTATTAGCCCTTATTAGCTCTTATTAGCTCTTTATTAGTAAGCCCTATATATATAGTAAGGCTCTAGCTAGTAGCTAGTAGGAATAGGTACTTATTAGTATTTTTATACCTTTATTATAAGGTTAGATAGAGTTAGCTATAGCTAGACTTAGTAAATAAAACTTTAGAATATAGTATAAGGTAGTTATTAAGGATCGCCTTTAATCTTTAAAAGATCTCCTTATTTATCTTCTTTATAAGGTACCTATAGATTTTAAGTAGTATATAAGCTAGCCCTCTTTATTAAGTTAGACCTTAAAGTTATCCCTAGAGATATATAGCTAAAGTAGAAATAACTTACTAACGCTACCTCTATATAAGGTAGTATATAAGCTATAAAAATAAAAAGCTACTAATTAGTATAGCCTATAGTATACTTATCTCCTATCCCTCTTTGTCTCCCTTAGCGTATATAGCTCTAATAAGAGCAGGAGGTATATAAAAGACTATATATTAAGAAGAGAGTACTATATAAAGAGATTACTATATTATTCGCTTATCTAGTAATTATCCCTATAATAAATACTAATAAGAAAGTCTATTTCTTTAAATATAGCTCGGTAGTACTACTTCTTTATAAGATATCTATAGATTCTAAGTAGTATATAAGCTATAAAAATAAAAAGCTACTTATTAGTATAGCCTATAGTATACTTACTTCCTATCCTTTATTATTTCTCTTAGTATATATATCTCTAATAAGAGCGGGAGCTAGTAGCTAGTAGGAATAGGTACTTACTAATATATTTATACCCTTATTAAGGTTAGATAGAGTTAGTTATAACTAGACTTAGTAGATAAAACATTAATATATAGCGCGAGGTAGTTATTATTAAGGACTACCTTTAAGCTTTAGAGGCTCTCCTTACTTATCTTCTTTATAAAGTACCTATAGATTTTAAGTAGTATATAAGCTATAAAAATAAATAGCTACTCCTTAGTATAGCCTATAGTATACCTACCTCCTATCCCTTATTATCTCTATTAGTATATATACCTCTAATAAGAGCGGGAGGTATATAAAAGATAGTATATTAAGAGGAGATTACTATATAAGGAGATTACTATACTATTTATGTATATTAAATACTAGATATTATAATTAATATTCTATTAGAACAGCTAATAGCTAGCGCTCCCTAGTATAGAGAATAGAATATATAGTATTACGAATTAGATTTATTATACCTATGGCGTAACCTTACTAACGGAAGTATTCTCCATAGAACTAGCTATAGCTAGCGCTCCCTAGTTTATTTAGACTATTAAATACTTAAGACTATATTAACGCTATTAAGAAGATTAAGTGCCCCTATAACCTTTACTAGCTTAAATACTAGATAGGGGTAACTAGTTTCTTATAATATATAATACTACGTTATAGTAATTATATTTAACTACTCTAATAATATAAAACTACGTTACTTACTAAAGCCTAAGCTTAAGGGAAGGATAAAGGTACTATAAGAAAGGTCTTCTATTAAAAGAGAAGCTTCGAACCTATACTAGAAGAAGAAGCTAGCTTTAGAAACATTAAGGACGTATTAATAGTAGATAACGCCTTATTATACTATAACCCTAATAAGTAGCTATTTATTTAGCTTAACTTCTTAAAGGAATATAGATACTCCGCGCTAATCTTCTAGCTAGCTAATAATATTAAATAGAGGCCTTATAAACCCGTTAAGTATACTAATATATGCCTAATTACTTATATTAGTAAGGCCCTTAACTAAGCTAAATAGAATTATTAGCCTACTAAACTTAAATTAGCCTGCTTAGTATAGGTAGTAAAGAAGTATTAGCTAATACTACGTTTATTAAGATAGGACCCTATAATTATACTTATAAATTATTTAATAATATATAATATTATGAAGTAAACGTTGCTATAGTTAGAGGATAAGACGAGGTCTAACCTATAACTTATATTATTATTAGAATGCCTTAGCTAATTCTCCCTAGTATATTATTATATCCCTAGAATAGCCTCTAGCCACTACATAGTGACTTTACTTGCTTAAGTGCAATAGACCTTCTAACCCCGCGCCTCCTAATAATATATAGCCTTCGGTTACGTGATTCTAACTCTCCGAACTATAGCTATACTTATATATACCTATAGCCTCACGATTTTTAACTTTATATTAATAATAACGTAGTTTTTAATTATTTAAACTACGAAACTATCGACTTTTCCTCTCGCGTATTACCCGCACCGCTAATACTACCTCTATTACCGCTTCGTCCGCTACTATCCCGTTATTAGCAACGCTCTCTCTATTTAGCATAAGCTATACATACCGATATTTAAGCCCTAAGGGGCCTAGGCTGCCTCTACCTTAATAGTACGGAGGACCTGCTCGAAGAAGGGCTACTCTATAGGGTATATAATAACCTACTAAACTTCTACTACTAAGTTTACTTACTTAGCTCTAATACTATTACGCTTTATAGAGTCCCTTATAGGGGTATTAAAGTAAGCCCTCTTAAGGGCTATACTAATAATATACTCTTTATATATAGCAGAGTAGTTAAATAAAGAGCAGGTTTTATTAATTATATTAAGGCTAAACTCTCTAGCGATCCCCTCTATATTATTTGCGCTAAAGGGCGTGCCTCGCTCGGGCTTAGCGTATTTGTATGCGGGGTCTAGTGCTAATATAGCTAAGAGCTTCTTATGCTTCTAGCTATGAGAACCTCTTAGGAAAGACCTCTTTAGTTAAGGAGTTACCTCTCGTATAGTAGTATTTACCTTACTAGAAGGTCGACCTTTTAGGTTAAGGAGTTATCTTATATAGTAGCTTTCGCAGCACCTTACTAGAAGGTTTAGCGAGGGCGTTACTATAAGAGCCTTCGTAGCCTATTTAGCTCCGATATAATTAGCCCTAGTGCAGCGCGCGTCTAACTTTATATAAGGGTTTACTTCTCAATAGGAATATATAGGGTTCCTATATCGTTTTCCTTAACTAGTAGAGGGTATAAGTTAAAATACCTATATAGTATTTCCCGAATTATACCTACGAACTAGGTGAATTTATTATAATCTTTTTGCGAAGGGGCTGCGGCGTAATTCCGAACTTAATATCCCTAGATCATTAAATATTATTTTAGACGTATTATTATACCTACTTATAATAGAAATCCCTATTAAAGATATTAGGGAACTTAATAAGATATAGGATAATATACTTATAAGTATTAACTTTATAATAGAGGTATCCCTTAATAATAACTTTAAGACTAAGCTTATCTAATTATATGCTAACTCTAAGTCCTAGAGTAGAGCATATAAAATACTCTGCGAAAAGATAGACGATATAGACCTTAACCTCGTTATATATAAGAATCTCTTTTACTATATTAACCCTTATATAAGTAAGTGAAGGCTTTATATTCTAAAGGAGTTAGTAACGCTACTTATTAAAAAAGCTTATAATAACTACTATTACTTTAGTAAGGATCGAATATAGAGAGCTATTAATAAATACTTTTATATACTACGTCTTAAACAATAAGTTAATAACTACGTAGCTAACTACCTATAATATAGAATAATAAGTATAGAATAATAATTACTACTTAGTCTGATATAGCTAATATTAATACTAGCTATTCCCTTCTATATAATTACTATAGACTTTATTATTAGACTTCCTAAAATACCTTCACGGTATTTAGGATATAAAGTAGAGAACTTCCCGCTACTTAACATAGTATTTAGGAATAACTAATAAGGTCTCTAAAGTAACGCTTCTTATCCTAGGTTATTTAATATATATTACTAAAATCTAGGGATAACCTCTTCTTTATAACCTCTAACGTAGTAACTAGGGAATCCTAAAGGCTATTATATCTAATTATAACTATAAGTTCCTATGAAAGTTTTAAACTCTACTATAAGCTAAACTATATAATAAATTAAGATTCTTTATAATATACTATCCTTAGACTAATAGTATCTTAAAATATAAGAATTAAACTATCGAACTAGCTATTCGTTACTTTCTTAACCTTATTAATAATGACTAGGTAAAATTATTACTAAGCCTCTAATATAACCTTAATAACGTCTACTTATAAGTTATTAGTTATTTACTAAACTAAATACTATATATTATAAATACTAATAACGCGTTAATATCTTAGGGAATACTAACCCTAAGATAAACCGCGAGATCTTCTACGAGGAAGCTAAAGTTTTATGTATAATAGCCTAGCTATATATAAAGAAATAATATAATAAAAGATATCGTTTTATTAGATTTAAGCTAGGTAACTAGGTATATCTTAAGATAGGATTAGGATATTATCTACTAGGATAGCTAAACCTAAAGTATAGCTATTAGTATATCCTATTTAAGGTCCTGAAACGTATTAATAAGTTAGTATACTACCTTAATATTCTATTTATTATTAATATTTATCTAGTTATATCTATTATCTAACTTATATTAATACTAGCCCCTAGCAATAACCTATTTAATTACTAATATTACTACTAATGACTAGTTAATATTAAGAAACATAATAATATTTATTAGCTTAAAGTATATAAATATTTTAAGATTAAAAGCATCCCTAAGAAGTAAACTATTACGCGAGGAAAGGTATAATACTTAGTTAAATAGAAACGTTATTTACTAATATATACTATTTAAATAGATAAAGACGCTATAAATATAGATAAACTTATTATTATATTTAAAAATAAGGAATAAGAAATAGAATAGCTCTATAGATAAGTATAAGCTTAAAGACATATTTAATAGGGAATTAAACTAGTAGTAGAGCCTAGTAAAAGATTACTAAAGTGCCTAAGAGGAAGGCCTTAAAAGAACCCTATAGAATAATGGGATATATATTATAAATAAGAAACCTACTACTTAAAGCCCCTTAAATAGATAAGTAGACTAGAAAAGATATTATAACTAAGGCCTTATTATGAAATAAAGATATTTAGCGCGCTTAGTATATCTAAGGACTTTAGCCTAATAATAGCGATATTTACACCTAGCCTAATAGTAATAATAACTATATCTATTACGCCTTCCCTCTTAAATACCTTCTACTCTTAGTATTATAAGAACCTTTATAAATATAACCGCCAACCTTACTTAAAGGTTAATCCCTACTCTTATTTAACTAATAAGAAAAATTAGTACTTAAGTATATATATATAAAATAAACTTATATTACTAAGTAACCCTACTAGTTATTACTACTACTATTACTAGCCTAGTATTAAGTAGACTTTTCTCTCTATATATATATTCTCGCTAAGAGTATTACTATCTTTATCCCCTTTACCTTATAATTATTATACTTACTCCTTATATTTTATTACTATTGTCCTCCTCTAGATATTAAGGATCCTTACTAATACTTAATATTATTATATACGCTTAGCGCTTCTAGAGTAACTTATATTTTATATACCTAGATATTATTTTACTTCTAATAGATAATAATTTAAATAAGAAGATACTAAGTATATTATACTTAATTATATCTATTATTACTTACCTTATATTACTAAAATCCCTTATAGAAAGCTAGAATATTATATTTATAACTAAAGAAACCTTAAGCGCGCTCTTAATTAAGGAACCTAGTATTATAGAACTAGCTATAATATCTTAGGTACCCTATTTATTATCTACCTAAGAACTAATATATACTCTATTAGCTAACTACTATTAATAAACTAAATTAAATTCTATTACTAATTTCCTAATACTATCTTAAACCTTGAGTAGCTATCCTTCTATAATATTATATAAACCTCTTTTAAATATAACCTATATTATACTACTAATACTACTAGCTTGCTTATTTCTATTAAGTCTAGGGAGGCCTTAAGTAGAGATAAAGACCCTATTAATACTAAACGCGCTCAAGCTAATAAACTTATTAAGGCTACTTAGCCTAAATAATCCCTTAATACTAGCTAGCTTAATTAAGTTACTAACGCTATTAAGTAAGCTAAACCCTAATTATTAACTAATATTAATATAGCTAGTACTAGATTAACTCCCGCTATTTAGAATAAGACTAATAAGATAGCTACTCCTAAGAAGCAAGCTACTAGTATTAGTACTCCTAATATAATAGATATTATTAAGACTATCGAGGGAATATAAGCCTATAGTAAATATATTAGCTATATCTCTATCCTACTTAATAAATATAAAGATATATAAATTACGTTAGCTATAGCGCTCTCTAAGGGTTATATTACTAATACTAGCGCTATTACTCTTAACTTAGGCTAATTCTTTAAGTTAGCTACTAATAAGTTTAAGTTTATTATAGTAACTATCCCTAAGGGATTAACCTAAGAGAGCCTAGGCTTCCTTAGCCCTAAGCAGTACCTTATTACTAAGTTATCTACTAAGCGTATAGCTTTAGCTATAGGTCTAGATAATTACTCTAATATTAACTCTTCCTTTAATATTAGCCCTTTTAATACTTCTAATATACCTAGCGCTACTAAGACGCCTAACGCTACCTCTAGCGTTAAAAAGATCGTTATTACTAACTAGTAGTCCTATACCTATATCTCTAGCCTTTGTTACCTTACTTATTCTTATATAAAGTTCCTAACTATATAGGAGGTAATTAAGATCTACTTTTAATATATCTACTTCTTTAAAATAACTAACCTAATCGCTATTTAATACTCCGAGCGCCTAATCCTCTATACCCTTGTCTAGAATAATATAATTATCCTTGGCCCTTATATACATATTAGAGCCCTTAGCTTATTTATTACTAAACGTATTATAAGTAACCCCGACTTTAGCGCTATTTTATCATTCTTTATTATTAAATAGATATTATATTACGAGTTCCCTAGCGTTTATACTAAGAATAGAATATATATTAGCTAGGCTATAATTAATAGTAATAACCCTAGTACTATCTATACCCTCCTAGATATTAATAATACTAAGACTATAGAAGTAGCTAACTTCTAGTATAAATACGCTACTAACCTTTAAGGCCTTAATACTAACGTTATATCCCTCGCTACCTTACTTACTATAATTAAGGATAATAGTATTACTAAGTTATACCCTACGGTTAGTAATAAGTCTTACTACTAGTTCCTAGAGTAATATTAAGATAACGCCTAACTAGCTACTACTTATAGTATTAGTATTAACTAACCTCTAGCTATTACTAAAGAGATTATTCATAACGAGGATAAGGACTACCCTAACCTCCTAAAGCTAGCTAATACTACGCTTAAGACTCCCTTAGCCTAAATAGGATATAATAGTATATATAGAATAGAAAGGAAGTAAGGTAACTTAAGGTTATTTATGTATAGTAATATAGCTCTACTTATCAGCACGTTACTATAATAAGAGGTATAGATCGGATTTTATACTATATATTATAGTTAATACCTTTTTCTTCTTATATAGGTAATATACTAAATACGCTTAGCGTAGCTACCCTGCCTAAGGGTGCTTAATATAACTAATACGTTAAATATACCTAAACGTAGTAAACCTCTATAAAAGGGTTTATCGCCTTTAAGGGGAAAACCTTCTGAAATCATAGATTTTTCACCTATATTCTTCGCCTACTACGTGGACTATATTAATTAGCCTATCAGCTATAAAGAATATCTAACTTATTATTAAATACGCTATATCTCTATAGCTAGTATAGTTACTATTAATATAGCTATAGAGACCCTATTTATAAAAGTCTCTATCTCTATATGTATTATTATAACTTATCGCTAAAGAGGGGTTTATATAGATATATTATATTAAACGTTCTATACCCTTCTTATATAATATATTTAAGTAATAGGAGAATCGCGCTTATAGCTCTATATTAAAAGAGAGATCTAGCTATGTTATAAGCGCTCTAAAGCTAACTTTACTAAGTACTCTCTAGTATTATACTTAGAGTTCTAGATCTAGCGTTATATCTGCGCTAGGGATTATAAAGTTAAGCGCCCCTATAATAATAGGTGTATTTATAGACCTAACCTCTATTCTAAACTCCCTTATTATATGTATTAAATATATCTCTTAACTAATAATAATCTTCTAATATTCCTTATTAAAAGTAAGTTATATACTAAGGAAGTTATAAGATACCCCGAGGTCATTAACCTTAATCTTATTACTTACGCGCTTATAAATAGCACTAGGAGCTACTTCTAGTCTATATACTAGGATATTATTAATATATATAGCTATTATAATATTAAGAGTCTTATTATAATAAGTCGTATTATCTAAATATAGCGGTATAAACCCTATTTATTAGAGGATATCTTATAGCCTCTTTTACTATTACCTCCCGCCCTATTACAACCTATATAGAGCCCTATAAAATCTAATAACCTATTTCTAATCTACTTTATACCTATATAAAGCTACTAGCTTAGTATATTATAAGTCTATATAGAACTCCTTAATTAATAGGACAGGTATTATATATACTATCTCCTCTAGCTCTCCGTTTAAGTATATACTAACGAAGTCCTATTATTATATAGGATACCCCTTCCTATATATATGTACTAGTAGGATCTACTATAACGCTATTGATAATATCAAGGTATATATCTAGGTAAAGTCGCACCTAGAGACTTATAAGAAGCCCCTTATTATAATCCGCGCCTTATGCTTTATAAGTATACTATAGGCTTTTTTATATTTTTATACCTATTTAGCGAATAAGTAGAGGCTTTCTAATACCTCCTCCTTATTAATAAACTATAAAACTCCCTTTTTAATTAAGATATATATCTTATTAAACGCTACCTCTACCTATAACTTCTAATTATTTATAGGTCTGTTCTATACTTTTATAATAGTTATTAGGTCTAGGTGAGGCTATAAAGCTAACTCTAATTCGTTTCCTCTAAGGGGGTCTTATATCAAAGCTATAGTATAAGTCAATACTATTTATTTCTCCTCTAGAGAGTTAGTCTCTCTAATTTATAGATATACTTACTATATCTACTCTATAATATTATAAGTATAGTATTATAACTATAAGCCCTAACTAGGTAGTAATATATACTAGCGCTCTACTAGCTCTATTATAAGTTTATAAAAGATAATATTAGAATAGATAATAATCTTATTACTCTCTAGTACCTATATCCTATATACTTAGTTCTATAATAACTAATAAAGATACCCTTCTTAGCTTATATAGCGATTTTCTCGCTATTTACCTATACCTTAGGATCGATATAAGTAGAATATATACTTCTAATAACCCTTAGCTAACTTATATTAGGAATATAGTCTCCTCCTAGGGCTAATAACTTATTATAGACCGCCTGAATAGGTATCTTACCTAATACTACTATAGTAAAGGAGTAGTTAATAATATAGACTACTACTATAAGTAGAAATAGCTATAGCTCTATTGGGACCTTAAGATTAATATTTAAAGCGTGCGCATTATTTAATTTCACTTAGATTACACATATTCTATTTATATATATAGTAGTAAAAACTCTACTTTTATCCTATTATCCCTTAATATAGCTTTAAGGTAGGTTACTATAAACTCCCCTATATTATCTATATAAATAACCTTTATTATTATACTAAAGGTACTCTTCTACCCTTAGAGGTATATCTATAATTAGCGCGCTAGCTTATCCTTTATATTTATAAAGATAATCGCTCTAAAGCGCGTTTTATTATCTATAACTAGTAAGAAGTATTTATAATATTTTACTAGCTTTACTTCTCTAACTTTATATAAAGAACGTCTCTTACCCTCTCTATATAGCACCTAGGTATATATAGCGAGTATTATAGACTCTTTAAGAGATTATATATTTTATATAGCTATAGGACTACTAACTTAGGGGTAATTATATATCCCTTTATTATCTTAATAGTCTTCTTTATCTCTCTAAAGCCTAGATACCCTAGTCTTTAATACTAGAGCTTAGATTTAGTCCTCTATTACGTAGTATATATAACCTATATACTTCAATCTTACTTATAAGTAATATTAAGATTAAAACCTTATTACTAAATATTAAGTATTATAAGTACCTATCTATTAGTACCTACTAGTTAGTTCCTATTAAGGTAACCTCTACTAAGGTATAGTTATTCGCTACTAAATATATTGACTAGGGAGATTAATATATAAAAGATATAGCGTCTAGCCACTACATAGTGATTTTACCTGCTTAAGTGCAATAGACCTTCTAACTCCGCGCCTCCTAATAATATATAGTCTTCGGTCACGTGATGCTTTCCTAACTATAGCTGCACTTCTATATACCCGTTAATAGCCTCACGATCTTTAACTTTATATTAATAATAGTATAGTTTTTAATTATTTAATAGACTATAAAACTATAAACTTATCCTCTTGCGCAGTACCCGTGCTGCTAATATCGCCTCTATTACCGCTTCGTCCGCTAGTTATTACTATCTTTACTATGCTATTATTAGCAACGGTCTCCCTATTAGTCGGCGTAAGCTATACTTATTAACGTTTAAGTCCTAATAGGCCTAGGCTACCTAGGCTACCTCTACCTTAGTAATATAGAAGACCTGCTTAAAGAAGGGCTACTCTATAGGGTATATAATAACCTACTAAACTTCTACTACTAAGTTTACTTATTTAGCTATAATATTATTATACCTCCTAGAGTCCCCTATAGGGGTATTAAAGTAAGCCCTCTTAAGGGCTATACTAATAATATATTCTATATATATAATAGAGTAGTTAATAAAGGAGCGGGTTTTATTACTTATATTAAAGCTAAACTCTCTAGTAATCCCCTCTATTTTATTTATATTAAAGGGTATACCTCGCCTAGGCTTAGTAACTTTATATATAAGGTTTAATATTAATATAATTAAGGGATAAGAATAAGGAAGAGGGAGAGGTATAAAGCCCTACTTATAGTAATAGAGCTTCTTATACTTCTAGCTATAAGAACCTCTTAGGAAAGACCTCTTTAGTTAAGGAGTTACCTCTTATATAATAGTATTTACCTTATTAGAAGGTTAACCTTTTAGGTTAAGGAGTTATCTTATAAAGTAGCTTTTACCTTACTAGCAGGCTAACCTTTAGGTTAAGGAGTTATCTTGCGTAGTAGCTTTCGTAGCACCTTACTAGAAGGTTTAGCGAGGGCGTTTCTAGGCTACGAGAGCCTTAGTAGCCTATTTAGCTCTAATATAATTAGCCCTAGTATAGCGCGTATCTAACTTTATATAGTAATATTTAGAGGGTTTACTTATAAGTAATAGAAATATATAGGGTTCCTATATTATTTTCCTTAACTAGTAGAGGGTATAAGTTAAAATACCTATATAGTATTTCCCGAATTATGCCTGCGAACTAGGTGAATTTACTATAGTCTTTTTGCGAAGGGGCTGCGGCGTAATTCCAAACTTAATATATAAATATCTTATAGCTATATTAATTCCCTATTATAAAAGTATAGGGTAACTATACCTATATACTTAGGGTAGATATTACCTCCTCTTATATAAATCGCATGCAGAGTCATTAATAGTATATAGTTATTATTATTAAACTATAATAAGTTATTAATTATATATATATTTATACCTATATCCTATAGCTAAATATTATTATTATATTTAACTATCCTTAGAATAGTATCCTCTTATCTAATCTCTATAGGATTATCTACCCGCGCTAGGTATCCTAGAAAGTTTTTCTAAGCTGCTTAGAAGTTATTTAAATCTATAAAAGCGTAGTAAACCTGTTTTATTACCTTCTAATCCTCTTTTATAGACTCCTTCTTAGGTATATCTATCTTCCTATTATTATTAAATAAAGTTAATAATTCTTTCTCCTTAAGATTATAATCAGGATAATGATATTATATAATATTAGCGTGCTTATAATTAAAATAGCTATAGCTTTACTAGTCTTTCTTAAGCTCTATCTTCTTATATCCCTTAGGTATTTTATCTACTTAGGTTATAAGTATAGCCTTTATCCTCCTAGTTATATAAGCCTTATCCTACAGATCTACTATAAGCGCCTTAACTAACTTAATAATACCTTTATAATATTTTAATTATTAGTATATAGCCTAGGTATAGTACTAGTCTTCAACTCCTTAAATTAACGCTCGAATAGTATCTTTAGTAGAGATAGTACTACCTACTTATTAATATCTATATTATAATTTATTAAACTTCGATATATATATTATTAAGTTACTCTTTATAAGCTTTAATATATATATCTAATCTTATAATTAGCCTTATAGTATAATACTAGTACTAGTATATATCTATAAAAGAGTTTCCTATATCTTAGAGGTATTCTAAATATATATTATAAGTAATAGTAATCCTTCTATAAGGTTATCATATATCTTAGCTACTATATAGAGATCCTCTATAAGGGTTAAGTAATCCCTAAGAGTAACTCTATATACTATAAGTACTATTTATACTTATATTAACTATATAATCTAATTTATAGATCTCTTTAAGTAGTAATCCTTTAGGAACTTTATTTAAAAGTCCTTAAAGTAGTCTATACCTAGTTTAGGTATAGGAGTAGGCTCCCTAATTAGTAGGGTATCTATTATTATAATATCTAAGCTAACCTCCTGCATTCTAAAGCGTAAATAAGCTAGGCTTACTAAGGTAGTTATTAGTAATAATACTATTAGAGATAAAATATCTCTATTATTATTACTAACCTTAAGTAGCGCTAGGGCTATCCCGAGCGCTTCCTATAATTACTACTAAAGACTCTTATTCTCCTTAAGCTTCTTCTACTAAGCTAATTATAGCTCTATAATCTTATACTAAAGATCTATAATAGCTTTATCTTAGAGCCTTATTACCCTTGTATCTTTTAGTATAGTTTTTATAAGTATAGGTAACTCTATAGGCTTCTTAGAAATATATTAAAGTCTATATAGCGCGAGTATTAGATTAGATAATTATATACTAGCGGATTTGCTATTCTAATAAGTACTATAATAAGTAATTTAGATTTATAAAGATATATAAGTTATAAGGTTATATTATTATATAATAATAAGGATCCTATATGTAGTTAGGGGTTAGAAACTAGGGTTAAATAAGTATATTATTTATAGTTATATAAGCGAAGCTATCCTTACACCTAATTATAGTGCGACCCGCGCTCCTATTATATACCTTTATATATCAATAAGCCCTTATATGGCTCGTAACGCCTCTAACCCATATGCTATCCAATATTACGCCACGCGCGCGCCCGCCTATTGCGGTACGGCGCCACTTGCGGTTGTAACATTATCAAGGTCGCCTTAATATTTAGCGCCCTTATCGCGCAACAATCGAAGCGACCCGGCGCCCTCACGGGCGAATTTATCAAATCATATAGTATAGAATATAAAAGTAATTCAAAATTGATATATAACAATCTAAAACCTCTATATATAGATCTAGGCGAAATCTATACCTAAAACTAATTAATATAGATACCGCCTACTTTAGCTAGATTTCGCGCTACTTTTATATATATATTACGCCTTACTACGCATAGCTAAGAGGTTAACTTAATATACCCCTTTAGTTTTAATATAATATAATATAACCAGCTAACTTCTCTAATTAACTGTAAATTAATTGAATTTAGCGTATTTAAAGTTATTTAATACTTTATTTACTTATCTTAATATACTCTTATATATCTATATATATAGATATCTATTATCATTTATAGTAATTCCTTATACTATATCTTCCTATCCTTAAGTTTAGTAATTAGTAAATAGTCTAGAAGGTTAGCTTTAGTCCCTCTTAGTATTACTTAGGAGACTATAGTTAAAGGTATTTATAATATTCTAGGGATCGTTTATTTACTATTATCCTCTGTTATTATCCTTATAATATTAGAAAGTTCTTTAAATAGTAGTTAAATAGTTTATAATATTAATATCCCTTCTCTTTATTTCTTATTTCCCTAGGTTATAGGCTTCTTTACCTAAGGCTTTATAGTAGCAAGGGGGTCTTAAGACTAGAGAAGAGACCTCTAAATAGCTAACTATCTTCCCCTTTTATAGTTAATAGCTAGCTTAATCCCTAGTTATAATATTATAGGGAGTATCTTAAATATTAATATATAGGTATTATAATATCCTCTATTTATTTCTACCTCTTAAATAATATCTTAATAGGGTCTTTCTATTAATAATAAAATATCCTTATAGCTTCTCTTTAAGGGGGCTTCGCTAGCTTAGAGGAGGGATTATTATATATTATAAGGAAGTAAAGAGAATAAGAGTTACTTATACTTAGAGGGCTTAAATAACTATATAATCTCTTAATTCTTATATTAGTATTAACTTAATATAGTATTTAACTATTATCTATAGTTTCTTAGTAAAAGCTCTAGTATTATTAACTAGGTAGGTAGGCTAATTATACCTTAAATATGAGGCGTTTCTCCTAGGCTATAGCTTTAGAGGTATATACTATTTATTAGATAAATTACTACTATTTACCTAAATACTTTTTAATTAGAGTTATTATATTAATAAGGAAAGGTATAAGGTTATAGTTATAATAGTATTTAGTAAATTAATTTAATAGTAGTTAGTATTAATAAGGCGCCCCTTCAGGTTAGGCGTTAGACTTTCCCTAATTTAAGTTTAATATTACTAGTAGCCTCTTATTACTCCTCTCTCTTCAAGGTCTCTATAATTAGATATAACCTATTAATAAGTCCTAATTATATAATAAACCTCTTATAAGATTATTATAAGAGGGCTTTAACAAGTCCGTCTACTATTAGTTCTGTTGCAATCTTCCCTGTCTTGATACTGTACTATACTGACTCTCCTGTGGGGGTTTCGGCTTACGTGGCTCTTTAATAGATAATTTGCCGTCTCTGTAGTTGAGGCTAAGCTTCTGTGCGGTGTCTCTTCGGTGCGGTGCCTCGTCACACAGCGATGTCATCTATTCATGTCGAGTACCGGCTGGCCATGTCCAATTTCCAAATCAGCTCAAGCCATCGACTTTCAATTCATAAAGGCATTCAATGTCCACAAGATCTCCGAGGGCCTGAAAATGCGTATATGTGGTTCCTATAATCTGCGTGATTGCGTTGATTTTTCATATCCGCCCGCATTCTAGTTCTTCTAGAGTTTCCTCACTAGTAAACACCTAGCCTAGTTTAGTGAGCATGCCTAGTTTCAAATTCTTCTTACTATCTTACGAGTTGAATCTGCTTAAGACCTAGGTCGAGGAACCGGTGAATCCTCTATATACTCTTCGTGGCGTAGTAGACGCGTGCAGTAGTAGATAGCGTCCTCGGGTGGTTCTTCATTTACCTTAGGGCTGCCTTGCTCGTCTCCGCGCTCGCTTCCATTATCCTATCGCCTTCTATCTTTCCTATCTACAGCCTTTCCCGATTAGAGATAATATCACTAGGCTATCCCCCTAGCTTACCTAGCTCGCTTTTATCAACTAGGCCTAAAGTTAGCGCGCATTTGCCGTCACCTTCCATTTCGAGCAGGTTATATAAGCTAATTTCAAGCAAACTACTAAAGGAATCCTCCTCGCCCGCGTTAATTATACTCGTAGTATTAGTGCTATCTATGATAGAGTCCTCCCTAATAGAGTCCTCTATGCCGTAGATATCTTAGCCGAGTTGTGCTGCCTCCGTAGGTAACCCCTGTTCTGCTAAGCTGATGGGGTCTTCGTCCGAAGGAGCCTCGTCTCGCTGTGTGTCTGATGCCGCATCGCCGAAGGTGGCGACGCAATGCTCATTAGCCTTGATTCTGTGGGAAGCGTCCGCATCTTCACTCGCAACTCCATTCGCCACTACATCTTCGGCTACAGCAGTATCAGGCTCTTCCTTCACGCTGCTTGCAACCTCCTGTTGCGCCACTTTTTCGTTCTCTTGCGGCTCATACGGTGCAGCACACTGCAGCGCCTGATGGATCTTTACTCAGTTGATGCGCTTCCTGTCGTGATTCAAGAAGCTGGAAAATGCTTCTCAATCATCCTTGCGAATTGAGCCATAGTTGTAAATCACGCGGCTCACAAGCGGACATCGATCGAGAAGACCACCCAAGAAGCCAATTTTCCCTGTAATCTGGCGTCTTCAAGGTCCATGTTCCGCCGTCAAGACGAGAGGCATCAGAAAGATCTCGGTTGATGCAGAGGGCGGGTTCAGGCCATGACACATCGTGGTAAAAAGAGGCCAGATGCTGCATACGTCTCCGAAACGAAAAAGACGAGACGCCCATCGGCACGCGACAGCATCCCGCAGCCGCATTCGACCTTGGGCTGCCATTCCTCGGCTCGAACGAATCGCATCACAGCTAGTTTCGGACCTCCCCAGCAGTTGCATATGCGACGATACAAGCTGTGTGGAAGCTACCTCGTTGACCGCTGTTTTCCGCAGAAAGAATAAATCATCTTGCACCATAATTTGTCCTACAGTTGCAGCCGGAACCGAAACTGTGGCTCAGCATTTCGAAAACCGATCGGCTCAGGGCGTCTGAATGGTCCTCGCGAGAAGCAGGGTTCCGAGTTTTTCTGCTTTAGCCCAAAAAAGCAGTGCTTTTATATCAGCCCAAAAAAGCAATAAAAGCGTGATATTGCACTAAACTAAGCCTAATTAGGCTAGCATAAGGCTAACCTAGCCTAATAATTATAGTTAGGCTAACTTTTGAGCTCTTTTTTCCCTCCTATAATACTACCTCTACTACTATTATTATTATTACTAATAACGCTCTGCTATTATTATTATTATTATTGCTAATAATATTACAATAGCTTTAAGAGGCCTTAAAACTACTATTATTAAGTAGTTATTTCGCCTATACTATAATTATAATAATAAGGATTAAAAAGAGTAGTATAAATACTATAGCTAGGTTATTATAGTTAGTATCTCTTAGTAGAGGAAGTATCTTAACTACTACCTGCAATACCTCGAATACTAAACACGCACCTAACTACTAATTATAGCTACCCTTATTAGTATAGTTATAGTTAATAATACCTTTAGAGACCTAATAGACTAGCTAAACTATTATACTACTCTTTCTATCTTTACTAATAGTTACCCCTTTACTTTCTATAAAGATAACTAGACCTGCGACTTAACTATACTACTTCGACCTAGCTAGAAGCTGCTATTATTATATAGCCTCTATAAGGTATATTTACCTTATATCTATAATAACTATTACTATAAAGTTAAGGCTATTATTAAAGCTTCGCCCTATATTAATATAACTTTTAATAGCTCTAAAGATAATACTAATAATTATATTATTAATATCTCTATTATAATACCTAGTAGTATTACTTTCTTCTAGTATATATAAGTAACTACTAACTACTCCTATAGTATAATATAGAGTATCTAAGAGCTCCTTCCTATCCTTAAAGAGATCTTTATAGTTAAGGGTATTCCTAACCTTAAGTAGATTAATAGCTTTATAACTAATATAAATAGTATTATAAGGGCTTTATACTAAGAGATTGCTTATTAACTAGGCCTTAAGTATATTATTCCTATTCTCTATAACTCCTATAGGCTAAACCTTCTTATTAGCAATATTATAAAGCTATCTCTATAGTAACTAATTATTAAGAAGGCCTTAAGTATTATTAGTTACTTCTATACCTTATAGTTATAGTTAGCCTAACTTTAGTAACTATAAGTTACTATTTATAATAAGCTTAAAGCCTTACTTACTTCCTCTTTTACTTAATAGGGAAGTATAGAGCGTTACTTATTATTAGTATTCTATTTAAAGGGTACCCTCTTTAACTATATCTGCCTTAATAATATCGCTAGCTAGCGAGGCTCTATTATAAGGGATAGTAATACTACTAGTATTACTATACTAATTAGTATTATTAGCGATAAATCTTTCTAGCTCTGCGTAGAGACTCTTATTAACTTACTTAGACCTATTAATAAGGCTATTAAGACGTTAGAAACCGATCGATCCTATACTAGTTATATACTTACCTATTAGGAGGGTATTTAGTACTACTACGAGGCGCGTCGCGCTACTAATATATACTAAGTCGACTAGGTAGAGATATTTAGAGTATTTAATACCCGCTAAGTAAAATAAATTACTAATATTAACGTTATTATATCTACCCTCCTACCTTCTAATATATAGTATATATATAGCGATAATAAGTAGGTAATTATATTTAATTAGCTAGAGAGATTTACCCTAACTACTACTTACTATAACGCCTATCGTATTAAGATCCTTAACCTTTACGTAGTTATAGGCCTATTATTTAACCTAATAGCCCCCTTTTAGGTGCCTGCGCAGAGCCTACTTATAGCGTAGAAGTATATATAAGTCTAGAACTTAAAACTAGCCCTATTAGCGTTATAAATACTAGGCTATATTATAACTTTAGTCCTATTAGAGAGAAGCTTCTTAGTACTTAATTTTATATATAATTTAGCTTATAATTAATTAGCTCCTAAGATTACTAATAGGCTTATATTTATATATATGTATAAATAGTCGAGTGCTTAAATAGCTACGCGCCTAGGAGAGAGGGTATTTATAGCTACTACTATAAGTAATATAGGAGTCTCTTATAGAGGAGGAGTTAGTATAATTAGAGAGGGATATTCTTAATATATATATAGGAGAAGCCCTAGCTCTTAACTTAGAGTTTATCTAGAGCTAATTAATTTTAGTTTATATAGAGATTACTATAGTAAGCGAAATTTGCTTACTCTAGCCTAAAAAAGCAGTGCTTTACTTTGCATAAGCCTAGAAAAGCGTAGCGAGTATTTGTACCTTCGGAACCCTGGCGAGAAGCGGCGAAGGGAACGGGGGTGTGTGTATGTGGTGGTGTAGATTTCTGCCACGTGGCTCAAAGCAATCACTGTAGAGAGCATTGGACAGCTTTCAAGGTCAATGACTAACTCAATGACAAGTAAGCAGAATGTTTTGGGAGCTATCTATAGCTTCAGGATGTAAGGCCTGATGATTGAATACTGCTGTAACCATCGATCCCGACCCGGCGAAAAAGGGGTCCGATGTCCAGCATTCCCGCTTCCCGTAACAAGAGCTGGAGACGGCGAATCCGAGTATGCATATACTCCGTCTACTTCTGAACAATCCGATGTCAGATTCCAGAAGAAGCCAACGGGCCTCCTCATAGTTGTCACCATCATTATCGATTGATCGATATACACACTAATTGAGTTGTTACCCTCCACGTAAATGCCCTATAATACTCTTGCAACAGTTTAGCTACATTGGTAGAACGCATTGCAAAATCAGCCAATAATTCAGACTTGGCAACTGGGAACATGCCGCTGCGTGGTTCACTGAGTTGGGCGGTCGGAGACATCGCAGCGGGGGCTCAAAGAGAAACCTCCGCGGTGTTGTCATTTTTTCGGACATTGTTTCTGTCCATCGTGACGCTGTCACGAGTCATTCAACGCGCATTCAGGGAAGGATGGTACGAATAGGCCGCCCTATGTTCAGCGAAACGTTATCGTGTGACGCTCCACATCTTTTACTTTTACCCATGGTATCAACAAGCGGGCTGCGCCTCATGTTGAATTGCACACAAAGTGTATGTCTGCCTAGAAGCGGCCTGTCAATGACTCAATGCAATGCTGACAGATACTTGTACTAGAAACGGCAACGGCTTCACGAAATGATGAATGGTCACACATCGCTGACATCAACGAACGTCGCAAAGCGCAGAACAGGATTGCGCAGAGGAACTATCGTGAGTTCATTCCCCAGCAAGGAGCTGACGTGGCATTTGGGCTCTGCTGAGGACTGTGGTGACCATTCTCACTGAGGAGGACATACGGAAGTGCTAAATTAACAGGAGGAGCATCTCAGGCTCACGACAACGCATACGAATTGAGCTTGCCGAAGCTATTCTGTTCGATCTGCCACATCTGAAATCCGCAACCGTGCAGCATAGATGGAATGAATGCCCCGGAACAGAATCAATGGTGTCCAGCCACGGAATATCGTTCTTCCCGACCAATGGTAGCTCTCTCCTACCCCGGCAGAACCATTTAGCTAGATGGATTCGAATCCGACCTACCCTAGGTCTGCCTCCAACCCTTCAGCAATCCAAGGATCTTAGTAACATTTATGTCCGCGAAAAACGGGGTCTTTCCCACGCCGAATGATGAATAAAAACTTAACAGTAGTTACAATCCAAGGATCTTGCTGAGCCCATCCCACAGATTCTTTTACAAGAAGAAACCCATCTGCAAGGATCCAGGGAAGTAGAGAAATCCTTCTCAACGCGTCAATGAAGCATCAGTGAATATCATCAGGCAATAGTTCAAGCACTTCGTCATACCTAAGGTCCATGCCACCAAAGCCTTTAACCGACATAGTACGGACGAGAATGGTGTTCGAGTAGGCCGAGGATCAAATGACCTTGTTCTTCAGGAGCTGCATGGTTACTGACGTTAATATCCCAACATTGGTTTAATATCCTAGACAAACTATAAGTCGTATGGTGTCCCACGCGGGCTTATCTCGATGCTACGAAGATATCACGAGCCAAGATAAGATTGCAGGGAAAAGGGCTTAGCGGGCTAAGTAAGGGTAGTCCATAGGAGTTAGGAGATATAGGGAGGTACTAAGTAACCTCTAAATAAGCTCTCTAGCCTCTTATAGGAGGAATAAGGGGCCAGAGAAGAATATTTAACCTTAGTAATATCTAATAATACTAACTTTATAACTCTGTATTATATTAATTTATAATGTATTCTTCTCTTTATTAATAAGGATATAAACGATTAGAGTAATATAATATATAATTATATAATACTTACTTATAGGTCTATTAAGGAGATAAACATATTATTACTTTTAGGATCTCCTATTAAATAGAAGCTATTAAATAGCTAAACTTAAAATAAAATAGTAATAAGAGTACTAATAGAGAACTAAGTAATTAATTAATAGAAGCTAAATTAAATTATTTCATTAAAGAAGAAAGGAAAAGGTTAACTAAAGTATAAATGAGAATACCTTAAGGCCTTAAGAACTAGCTAACTATTAATTTTAACAAATACCCCTATTCCCTACTAACTGATTATTAATAACCTTAAAGTATAGAAGTATTGATTAGAACTCTAGGGGAAGTACCTCCCTATATTAAAATATAAGGGAGGTATCTAGACCGACTTCAGTTGATTTATATTTAACTTTAATATATAATTTGAGATATATAATATTATATTAAACCTTAAAAGGGTATTATTTACCACTAAGTACCTAAATAGACTAATAGCTAAATAATAGACCTTATACCCCTCTATTAAATATAATAATAAGATAAAGGATATTACTTAAGTAGTAATAAAGAACTAATTAGCTAATAATATAGCTAATATATAGTCTAGGACCTTTAGTATATAAATATAACTTAAATAAGCCTACTAGTAACTAGGATAATTATACTAGAGCTTTATTAATTTATCTTATAGGAATATTCGCCTATCTACGCTATAGTAGGTAGGACTCCTACTCGCCTAGTAAGCTAGATCTAGCTTCGGATCCGTAGCCCGGGTTAGAATAACTAGGACCTAGCGAGGAGTTATATAACCTATTATATAGCCTACCTCGTTAGCTTCCTATATTATTCCTACCTCGCTAGCTATCTTCTAACCTAACTTAATATTATTAATAATTTAGCCTTTAATATTATACCTACCCTCGCTCTCTTTATATACTAGTATTATAAAACTAATACTAATTAGTAATTAGCTTTACTATTATACTTTAGTCTATAACTATAGATTAGTAAGGATTGATATACTAAAGAGATAATATTTATTACTTAATAATACTAAGCCTCCTCTTATATATAATTATTATACTAATAGAGATTTTAAGCTTTAATTACTAATAGTCTAGCCTCTACTTCTAACCTAAGATCTCTAAAGTTATAACTAACGTTATAGATAAAGTTTCGGATCCTCTAAAGTTTAGAATAACCTTAAGGACCTATTATAAGGTAGTATTCCTAGCTAGTATAAAGCTAAGTAAAACTTAGTAGTAAGATAACCTTTATACTCGCCTATAGTCTAGCTAACCTAGTACTAATAAGGAGTATAGCTAGGTATTACGCTATAAAGCTAGGAGCCCCCTACTTAGTCTAAAAGTAATAAATAATTCTATTATAAATAGGTTAAAGAGGTTTCTATTAGGAACTTACTAGAGGGATCTACTATTATTACTCTTATCTTATAGCTAATTAGCTAATTACCTACTAGGGGATAAGTTTAGAGAAGCTAGAATATTATATCTAAATAGCTATAAGTAGTTTAAATTATAGATTAAGGTACTTAGTATGATAGTATAAGAGTATAAAGTCCTTAGTTATTACTAGGTATATACTTCTAAACTAGAAAAGTATAGAAGGCTAGTTAAAATTAAAGCGAGACTTATTATCTTATAATTTAAGATATATATATATTTTAACCCTAGTAGAGATATCCTTTAGGACCCTAATTATAGTTATAAATTAATCAAATATAAACCTCCTATCGTATAATATAATTAACGCTTTTATTTATACTAATCTTAATAAGGACGTCTATATAGAGATACTGCAAGGTTATTATAAGAATAGCTATACTCTAAAGCTACTTGAGGCCCTCTATAAACTTTACTAATTACTACTACTATAGTAATAATACTTGGAAATATATCTTATAATATATAGGTTTAAGTAAGTAGCTAGTAAAAGCTATTACTAGTATAATAATAAGAACCTATTCTTCTTCTATATTAATAATTACGTATTTATATATCCCCTATCTAAAGAGCTAAGGGCTAGAGTGCTAATCTATAAACTTTAACTATAATACTACCTTAGAAAAGGTAAGGATATTTAGTAGTTTCTAGGGATCGAAGTTATATAAGACTAACCTAACTATAAGCTATAGCTATTATAAGTATCCTTCCTTAAGAGATTATTAAAACTCCTTAATAATAAGACTATAAGAGACTAGGGAGCGCTGGCCATAGCTAGCTCTAAGGAGAATACTTCTATTAGCAAGGTTACGCTATAGATAGAATAAATCTAATTAGTAATACTATATATTCTACTCTCTATATTAGGGAGCGCTAGCTATTAGCTCTTCTAATAGGATATTAACTATAATATCTAGTAAATACAAGTAAATAGTATATTAGTCCCCTTATATAATAATCTCCTCTTAATATACAGTCTTTTATATACCTCCCGCTCTTATTAGAGGTATATATACTAATAGAGATAATAAGGAATAGGAGGTAAATGCCTTCCGTTAGGAAGGTTAATCTTTACCTTTTAGGAAGCTAGGCCTACCTGAGAAAAGACACTCTCTTATTACTATTAAACCCCTATATAATAAAAGCTTAAATCTAATTAGTCTTTTAAAGAATTAAGCTAATTCGTCCTAAGTCTAGATACATATAGGTCTATATAGCTTAGTTTAGTCTATACTACTCTTATTAGCCCTTATTAGCTCTTATTAGCTCTTATTAGCTCTTATTAGCTCTTATTAGCTCTTTATTAGTAAGCCATAAATATATATAGTAGAGCTCTAGTATAAGGAATAATAGCGGGTGCAGGATATAGAGCTAACGCTATTAGCAAAACATTAGCGAATTAGCAGTAAATATATATACTTTTAAGAAAGCTCTATAGGCTAGAGACTTAGAAGGTTAAGTAATAGTTTAATATAACTATATATACCTACGTTTTAGTATTCTAGCCCTTCCTAGTTTAGGCCTATAGCTATACTCTTATAACTCTATTACTTCTTCCTCGATTTAAGAAACTAGCGCTAGTTAGAATATCTAAAACGAACTAGTAATAATATACTAATAAATTAGTAATAGAGTTTATTTAGAATAAACTCTAGGCTTAGTATATAGAATATAACTAATAGGGTCTTAGCTAATATAATATACGTTACTCGCTAAGCCCTAAGATATAAGGAATATAACGCGGATATTATAGTAGGGGGATAGATAACCCTAGTAATAATATAGCAGGAGAGATAACCCTAAGGGGGCAGGCCTAGTCCTAGATAGCACTAGAGTAAGTAGACCTACCCTCGCTTAGTAAATAAATAGTAAGTAGTAGCTAATAGGGTACCCTACCTAAGACCCCTTAAGAAGCTAGTATCTTAGGCGTCCTTACCTAAGTAATAGGACTACTATAGAGATAGTAGGAGAGTCTTATAGAGTAGATATATTTATAATAGTAGTAATATAAGGACTAAACTACTACTCTACTATAAGAACTCGCTAACTACCTAGTAGCGAGGTACTTATAGAGAGAATATAAGAAACCTCCTATATATAACTACTATACTATAAATAAGGACTTTACTATAAACTAAGTTAGTAACTAGATCTAAGTAGTTAAAGATAGATACTTACTACGCGCTAATAGTATACTAGAGTAATAGATCTAATAAGCGCTTATAAAGATAAGCTTATCCCTATAGACCTAGTAGTAATATTATAGGGCTAGGCTAGAAGGAGACCTAGCTTAGGCTAACCTTATAGTATTTATTTACTAATAATATACTAACCTAGAGCTTTAAGAGCAGAGGTATTATAAAAAGCTAGATATAATAAGGTAAAAGGAGATATAGTTACTAATATAGTTCTTTACTAAATAGTTAGTAATATATTAGAACTTAGGTATAGTTAGTATAGAAGATAGTAAGGCTAAGGCCTATATATTATACTTCTAACTAGCCCCCTTTTTATATAAGGAGCTTAAATATTAGAAAATTAAAATATAGAGACTAAGGGATATAGCTATAGAAGTAGAACGCCTATAGGAGATATATTACTAATATAGTAGTAAGACCCTATAGAGTAAAAGTAAGAAGCGATATATAAGTAAATAGAACGCGCTAAGGGTCCCCCCTATAATAAGGGCGAGCTAAAGGGGGGGCTAATAGAGCTCTAGCTATAGAACTACGCAAAGTACCTAGAGCCTAATACCTTACTAACTAGTTAGTAATATATTATAAGGATCTAATAGGGGCTAGCCTATGTTTAGCCCTAATATATAACTTGCGATATCTAACCCCTTAGTATACTTTAGCTATAAGAAGAAAGGGTATAGGAGGGTAGACTACCTAGATAAATAATAAAGTATAAATAAAATACTAGTAAAGATACTAAGTATTTATTAAGAAAGCGAGGGTTAATATAATCTAATCTATAAGGGAGGTTAAGGAACTTAACCTATTAGAAAACGAATAAGCTAGGAGACTATACTAATTGAGCTCGGAATTACGCCGCAGCCCCTTCGCACAAAGACTATAATAAATTCACCTAGTTTGCAGGTATAATTCGGGAAACACTATATAAGTATTTTAACCTATACCCTCTACTAGTTAAGGAAAATAATATAGGAACCCTATACGTTCCTACTACTTATAAGCAAACCCTTATATAAAGTCAGACGCGCGCTATACTAGGGCTAATTATATCAGAGCTAAATAGGCTACTAAGGCTCTTATAGCAAAGCTACTATATAAGATAACTCCTTAACTTATAAGGTTAACCTTCTAGCAAGGTACTAAAGGTACTACGAACGCTATTATATAAGAGGTAACTCCTTAACTAGAGAGGTCTTTCCTAAGAGGTTCTTATAGCTAGAAGCATAAGAAGCTCTACTACTATAAGCAGGGCCTTATACCTCTCCCTTATCCTTATCCTTATCCCTATAACCTATAATAAATCCTTAACTATATTAGCACTAGACCCTATATATAAATATACTAAGCCTAAGCGAGGCACGCCCTTTAGCGCAAATAACGCAGAGGGGATCGCTAGAGAGTTTAGCCTCGATGCGATCGATAAAACCTGCTCCTTTATCAACCACTCCGCTACACACAGAGAGAGCGTTGCTAGCGGACGAAGCAGTGATAGAGGCGGTATTAGCGGCGCGGGTAGTGCGCGAGAGGAAAAGTCGATAGTTTCATAGTCTATTAAATAATTAAAAACTATATTATTATCGATATAAAGTTAAAGATCGTGAAGCTATAGGCATGTATAAGTACGGCTATAGTTAGGAGAGGATTACGTGACCGAAGGCTATGTATTATTAGGAGGCGCGGAGTTAGAAGGTCTATTGCACTTAAGTAGGTAAAATCATTATGCAGTAGCCAGAGGCCGAGACTATACTAATAACCCCTATGCTTATATTAAAACTAGATGTTTTCCTAAGGGGAGATATTATAAAGAGATAGGTAATTATTCTCTAGAATATTACTAAATAAGAAGTAGTAATAGATATAGATTCCTATTCCTAAGTTAATATTATTCGTAGTTAACTAGTAAAGTCTTTATAACTATAACCTATAGTAGCGCACGCCCCTATATTAGAGGGGTTTAATAAGTCCTCTATAATAAGGTAGAATATATATTAGTTAACTTTCTTCCTTATTAACTTAAGGGGATAAGTAAGGAAGATATAGCAACTCTTTGCTAGGGCTCCCCGCTCTAAAGGAGCAGGGGACCTCCTCCTATTATAATACTCTATAAGAAGGGAGGGTATTATAATTAATTCCTAGATAAATACCTAGGGATATAAGCGCCTTAGTATTACTAAGCTATTAGTATTTATATAAGAGGTTATTAAGAATAGCTAGAAAGCTTATATTATATATATATTAGGGAATATTACCCCCTATAAGCTACTAATAGAGGCCCTAGGTAAAGAGGATACTTTAGAGAGTAAAGTAGAATTACTACTAGAGCTACTTAGCAAATAAGTAATATTTAATAAGTAGTTAGTAAAGGAATACCTAGCCCTAGAGGGTATAGAATATATTATTAACTTAGTTAAAGAGAAGAAACCTCTATATAGGCCTATCTACCTATTAAATAAGTACTAGCTAGAGGAGCTCTGCTAATATATTACTAATAACTAAGTAATAGGATAGATTTAACCCTTAATAAGTAAGATAAGCGCCCCTATTCTCTTTATACCTAAGAAAGATAGATACTTATATCTTTATATAGATTATTAAGGCCTTAATAAGGTAATACTAAAGAACTAATATCTACTCCCCCTTATTTATAAGCTATTAAATAAGCTTTAGGGAGTGAAATAGATCTTAAAGATCGACCTTTAAGATATATACTATTATATCTATATTAAGCTAGAAAACTACTAGAAAATAGCTTTTAGGACTTATTATAAGCACTTTAAATATATTATTATACTATTTAGACTTATAAATACCCTAGTAACGTTCTAGGCGTATATTTACTAAGCGCTCGCTAAGCTACTAGATACTTATTATATTACTTATATAGATAATATTATAATCTACTCTAAGATAAGAGAGTAGTATATAAAGGACTTTTACTAAGTGCTCTATAGGCTTTACTAATAAGCGCTATATACTAAGCTTAGTAAGTATAAGTTATACTAATAATATATAGAGTTCCTAGGGTATATTATTATACCTAAAGGTATATTAATAGACTAAACCCGCATCCGAGCTATTACTAAATAGAAGCTACTTAAGATATATAAGGAGATCTAAGTCTTCCTAGGATTCTATAATTTCTATTATAAGTTTATTATAGGCTATTTAGGTATTATAGCCCCTATAATATCCCTACTAAAGGGTAGTGAGAATAGTAAGAAGGGAAGCGAATTTTACTAGCTAGAAGAGGCCTAATAAGCCTTTAAATAGCTCTAAGCTGCTTTCTACTTAGTAATTATTCTCTAATATTAGGACCTACCTTATAAAATAAGGGTTAAAATAGACGCTTTTATAAAGGCTATATCTAGTATCCTATTATAATATATTAATAGCTAGTAGTAACTAGTTACTTATTATTTATAGAAGCTTAGTAATACTAAATAGTATTAGGGAGTAGGCTAATAGGAGCTTCTTATTATAGTTAAAAGCCTAGATTACTAGGCTTACTACCTTTAGGGTATATTAAAAAAGTTTATAGTCCTAACGAATTACTAGGTATTAAAGGGAGTTATTAGCGCGTTAGCTTAGGACCTTTAGGGAAGGCTCGCTAGAAAGGTATATAAACTCTTAGTATTTAACTTTAACCTAGAGTATAAGTTAGGGATTATAAACCTAGTAAATTAGCTATCTAGGAGGCTAGACTATATAGAGGGGGAGGTAAAATATAATAATATACTCCTAACCCTAGCGAGGAAGCTAGGGTATATTAGTAACCTACTAGCAGACCTCTAGATAAGTATTACTACTTTATAAAGTAATATAGAGACCTTAAGAGTATTTATTAATACTATAAGGGCTAGTATAAAATAACACCCCTTCTAGATAGATAGCTCTAGGGGTAGAGACGCCTTAGTCTCTAGTTAGTATAGCGCTCTATAGTATATTAATACTACTATAACTATAGTAGCTATAATAACCTAATACTAAAGAGCAAGGGAAGATATAGAGAATACTTAGCGAGAGGTTACTAACCTAGAGGACTTACTCGGAGCTAGGGTTATTATAATATAGTAGTATATCCTACGCTAAGTTATAAGGGCGCTTATAATAAGTAAAATAGTATATAGTTAGTAACCCTCTAAAGGAATAGAAAGTCTTATCTGCAGACTATAGGCTAATAACTTTTACTATTAGACCTAATTAGAGAGGGTATACAGACTAGCTAGCGATTATAGGGGCTATATAATTAATAGCTATAGAACCTTATTCTATAAGGGAAGGTTAGAGATACCCTAGGAGAGGTCCCTAAGACTTAAAATCCTTTACTAATACTATAATAACTATAGGGCGGGTTATATAGGGGTAAATAAGACTACTAAGTTAATCTCGAGGAAGTTCTACTAGCTAAACTTAGCTATAGATATATATAATTACGTTATAGGGTGCTATATATACTAAGGGATCCGGGTTCCGAGGTATAAACCCTATAGAAAGTTATACCTACTACCCCTACTAGTATACCTATTTTAGGAAATTAATATAGACTTTATTACTAAACTACTACTAAGCTATTAGTATAAAGGTAGGGAGTATAATATAGTTCTTGTTATTATATACTAGATAACTAAGTTTGCTATATTTATCCTAATAATAAAGTAGCTAATAGCTACTAAGTTAGCGCGGATTATCTATAAAGAGGTTAAGTACTATTTTAATACCCTAGAGGGTATTATTAGTAACTAAGATAAGCTCCTTATTAGCTAATTTTAGGAGGAATTCACGAGAGAGAGGGCTATTAAGCGCTACCTCTCTACTACGTATTACCCCTAGACTAATAAGTAGTCTAAAAAGATATACTAGATATTAGAAAGGTACCTGCGAGTATATATTAGTAACTTGCTATAAGAATAGGCTATCTAGTTACCCGAGGCTAAGTTTATATATAATAATAGTTACTATAGCACTACTAGCTACTTGCTAATAGAGGCCCTATATAGCTACTACCTATATTATATAGAATATATAACCCCTATGAATAGGGTCGTAGTATAGAGCGTAAGGGAGCGAATTAAATATATCTTAAGGCTTTATAAGAGGGCTTAGGAATAGTAGTAGAAGGCTACTAAGGTATAAGCTAAGTATTATAACGCGAGGTATAAGGAATAGACCTACTATTAGGGATAAGTCGTTAAGCTATTAATAAAGAACTTCTAGTTTAAGAATAAAAAACTAGCGCCTAGGTTTATATAGGTAGCTATTATAGAACTAATTAATATATAAGCTTATAGAGTTTATCTACTACTATAATACTAAAAGATATATAATATATTCTTAGTTACCTTACTAGAGCTATAAGATAATCGCTAAGTAAGTAGCAAAGGCTCGCCTATATATCTAGAGCTTAAGGATAAGCGAGAGGAATAGGAGGTTAAAGAGATCGTTATATAGTAAAGTATTAGTATTAATATATAATACTTAGTTAAGTAGGTGGGATAGCCTATAGAGTATAATATATAGGAGCCTATAGAGAACTTAGCAAACGCGTAGGAGGCTATTCGCAAGTTTAATAAATAATATAAGAGAGCTTATAAGAAGTAGGATAACTAGCTGCTAAAACTACTATAATAGGTTAGTAATTATAGACTATAAGACTACGAAATAGAACTTAAATTAGAAGTAAAATGTTAATTAAATTAAGTAGCGAATTATTACTAAGGCTATAGCGAAAAGGGGTATTATCCTATAAAGGGGAAAAGAGCTAACTATCTAATTAGTTATTAACTTCTTAAGATAGCTATAGGGGTAACTATTATAACCGCTATAACTGCGAGTAGCACTACTATAACTACTATAGCGACTAGTTACTAAACTAGCGCTATTAGTATCCCTGTTATTGCTACCTATAAGCTAATTACTAGCTAACTTACTACTACGAGGGGTTAGACCCGAGTTTATTTAACATAAGGTCGCTATAATACTATTTATTTAAGCTAAAGAGGAAAAAGGGGAAGTTTTCCTCTCTAGTAGAGATTTCGCTAGTCTATAGGGAATAACTAGGTAGGCCCTAGGTAGGCCCTAGGTAGGCCCTAGGTAGCTCCTTAAGGCGGTAAACCTAGGCAGAAGCCTAGGTAGGCTTAACCTAGGCATAGCTTATAATATTATCCCCCCTCCTAGCTAGGTCCCCCCTAGGTATAAGCTAGGTCGCTATTATTATCTATAACTAGTTTATATAGGGCTTTATACCTATTTACTATAGTAATCTCTATAATGGCCTCTATAGGCTCCTAAGTAGGCTCTATATACCCCTCCTACTTAACTAGGACCTTATATCTCCGCCCTCGCCTAACTACTTTCTATCGCGCTATATATATCTCCTCTATATACTACTTAAATCTGCTATTATTAGTTATAATTAGTAGTAGCTAGGGGTCTATTATTATCTATATAAGTAAGGGGTCCTCTAGTACCCTCGAGAGGAGGTTTATATAGAACCTTAGGTAGATATTACTAGGTATATCTAACTTAATAATATATAAGCTTAGGACTCTAACTATAGTATATTTATAGTATAACTATAATAGCTTCTTACTAGGCTAAGGGCTCTTATAATTAGCTATTAAAAGCTAGACCTTATTACCTACCTAGTACTCCTCTATAGGTATCCTATACTAGTTTATATTCTCCTCGCTATACTACTAGGTAGCTATAATACTTCTTAAGATAAGGTCTATTACCTCTTATAGTCTTATTACTAGGAGGGTAGCTACTATATCCCTAGAGGGGACTTCCTCTATTATATTATTTACTATAAGTATAGGGCTAATATAGTACCTATATTTTAAGAAGAATAGCGAGAGCCTAGTTATACTATTAACCTTATTATAGAGCGCTAGCTAGATAGTAGGTAAGAGCTACCCCTAGTTATCCTATACCTAGGTTATAAATACCTATAGGATAGCTTATATCTCCTAGTTCTATCTCTTAGTATTACTATTAGTCTATAAGTAGTAAGTAGTACTTAATAGCTTCCTTATACTAATAAGGTTATAGAATTTAGCCTAGAAGTAGCTTACCTAGTTAAACCCTTAATTACTAATAATATTATATAAGAACCTATAGAACTAGAAGTAGGAGGTAAGGAACTAGTATATATAAGCTTCTACCTCTATAATACCTATCTCCTCTAGTATTACTAACTTACTTAGCTTATTTACTATAACCTATAGGTATTAGCTAGCGTTATCCTTTATAAGTAGTAAGTTTATAATAAAGTCTATTAAGAGGTCTAAGTATAACTAGGTAGGTATTAGTAGGGGCTTAAGGAAGCCTCTCTTAGCTTACCTCTAGATATATATCTCTCTATAGATATTATAATTCCTTATAAATCTCTATACTATTAATAATTATCCTAGCTAATAAAACTACTAGCTTATTATTTCTAGTATACTATTATAGCCTAGGTAAGTAGTTATACTTAAGTAGTAGCTCTATTAGATAATCTTTATATAGAGCTCCCCTAGTAAGTTATTATTATCCTCCCCACTAGGTACCTATAGCCTCCCCCTAAATATTAGCCTCCTCTAACTATTAATATTATACTTACTAATTTAAACCTTAGCCTTTATATCTAGTAGGAAGCTCCGAAGCTAGTAGGTAACTATATAATACGTAGCCTTATATATTATATCCTTCCTTATAGTTTCTAGCTATAGCGCCTATAGTTTAGGGTTATTATTAAAGACTATAGTATCTAGGATATTAATATAGCCCTTCTAACTTCTCCTTACTAAGGGGCTAACTATAAGGTCCCCATAAGGGTAAGTATAGTCTAGTATTAGCTATAAGACCCTCCCCTATTTCTACTCGTTATTCTACCCTTATAGCGCGTCCTATTCCCTCTAAGAGAGGGTATTAGGGGCTATTACTTCCCTACTAGGGCGGTATTTAATAATAAAATTATACTAGGATAGCTCCTCTACTTACTAGCTCTAGCGCTCTATAAAGCGCTACTTCTTTATAAAATATTTAAGCCCCTAGTAGTTAGTTAGTACCTTAAAAGTTATTATATTATATAGCTCTACCCTCTATATATATAGGTAAGAAAGGACTACTAGGAGCTCCTTCTTATAAATAGGGTAGTTATATTCTATAGGTAAGAGCTTCTAGGAGTAGAATATTATAAGGCGCTAAGTACCCTCTAGCTTAACTTATAAGAATACCTTTCCTAATATAAATCCTAAATAATTAGTTTTAATAATAATCTTATCCTCTAGATTAAACTAGTAGAGTACTAGCTAGGTATTAAAAAGCTACTTAAGATATAAAAAGGCTTATTCTTAATTATCTCCCTACTAGAACGTTACGTTCTTCTTAATAAGTAATATAAGTAGTCGAATAATATCCCTATATTCTAGTATAAATATACTATAATAGTTTATAAACCCTAGGAAGCTCTAGACCCCCTTTAAGGAGGTAGGGGGTAATTACTTAGTAATTACTTAGAGTTTTTTAAAGTTATAAGAGAGACCCTCTCCTATTATTATAATAAACCTTATATACTTAACCCTCTTAACTAAGAATTTATACTTTATAAGGTCGAGGTTTAGGCTTATATTAGCTAGCCTCTAGAGTACCTCCTAGACCTTCTTCTCATAGTCTTCCCTTATTCTATCTAAGTAAATTAATATATTATTTATATAAGTAGTAATAAAGTTATTAAGGAAGTCCTATAAGGTATTATTAATATATTACTAGAAGCTAGTAGGGGTACTAGTTAGGCTAAATAAGTAAACTACTTATTTTAAATAACCTATACTAAGTATAGAATATAGTTCTCTCCTAGTACTCCTCTACTACCCTTAGCTTATAGAAAGCTACTATTATATCTAGTTTAGTATACTACTTAGCTATACTTACCTAGTATAGCGTCTTAGAGATTAATAGGAGAGAGTAGTAGTCTTTCTTTATAATTATATTAAGGGCCTTATAGTTAATATAGAAGTAAATCCCCTTACTAGGCTTCCTTATAAAGAGTATTAGTACCCTAGTAGGTAAGCTACTAGCCCTAATAAACCCCTTATCTAAGAGGTCTTATAGGGTCTTTTTTAATACTAGTAGCTCTTCTCTTAATATATTATAGAGGGGGCCCTAGGGGAGTAATAGCTCTATCCTATCTAATCCTAGTATAAGGTTAATCTAATAGTCTACCCCTAGTTACCTAGGGGGTAGTAAGTAAGCCTTATTAGAGTTAAATAGGTTAGGAAACTCCCTTAAGACCTAGTCTAGTAGATAGTATTATTAATCCTCCTTTAGTCTTAGGTTTAAGGCTTTTTTAATATTAGATAAGCTAATAGCTTATACTAGTACCTTTTTAATACCCTCCTAGTACTTACCTTATTATCTTACTAGGTATTAGTAGATTATAGAGAACGAGGGTATATTAAGGAACCTTATAGCCCTTATTTCCTTTATAAGGGGAGTTTCTTCTTAGTCCTTTAAGTATAGCTTAACTTATCCCCTCTTATAGTATACTTAGTAAGCTATAGTATTATAAATAACCTAGCTCTATTCTATCTAAGGGCGCCCTAAGAGGATATTAAGGTCTAGGCTATTAATTATATATATAAAGATACGCTAGGTATAGCTACCTATTTCTAGGTTAAACGCTACTATACCTAGTATCTTACCTAGTAATAATCTACTAAGTATATACCGTCTTATAGGTTAGTGTCTCTTCTTAATATATAGAATATAGAGGTATTAAGCTAGGGATAGGTTAATTATTATATAAGTATTACTCCTAGTATTTACTAGGGTATAAGCTAGATATCCTCTATTAACTCTAACTTAAATAATAATAAGCTTATTATTAGCTAGTTATTCCTATTTATATTCTTCCTAACCTAATATCTCCTCCTTAGTAAGCTCTAGGGCTTAATTTCGCTCTAGAGTTAATCTTTTTCTAACTCTTTATTTTCTTTTAAGAAATTAGTTATTACTTAGTAGTTATTTATAACTTTATAATATATTAGTTCTTTTTTTAAAGTTTCTATTTTTATAACCTTAAGTAGCTAGTCCTCCTTACTAGGGTAGTACTAGGTAATATAACCTCTAGCTCTATAAGTATAATAGGTATAGGAGTCCCTTATACCCTTCTAAAGTTATTAGTATTATACTAGGGAGGTACCTAAGGAGGATCTAGAGTTTTAATAGTTATAATATCTTATTTCCTTAACTTATAAGATATATATACTCTAGTTATATAGGTATCCCCCTTAGTATCCTTAGTAATAGGTCTCTAGTAGGTTACTAGGTAGTTACTAGTAACTTTCTAGCGCTCTACTCTCTATATAATACTCTAGACCTTTAAGAGCTAGCTATTATAATTAGCTAGTAAGTTAATAGTAATTAGCTAGTCCCTTAGCCTAGGGGTAAGGGAGGCCTCTAGAAGTAAGATCTAGACTTAGCTAGGCTAATTTATATTACTTATATTAGCTAGTATTTACTTAAATCTTAGTAAGAAGGTTACTAGGGATTTATTCTCTTTTTACTAGAGGGTTTATAATTAGGCTATAGCTTATAACTAGATACTTAAGTCCTTATATATCTAGTCTAGGTAAGCTATAAAGTCTTTAGGGTTATATTTCCCCCTGCCCCCCCTAGCCCTATAGAAGGTAGAGACTACTTACTAGGCTGCGGTATCTAAGTAGGAGTTAATAAGGTACTATACCTCTATATCTATAATATAGAATACCCTATCTATAGTAATCTTATACCTTATCTACTATACCTAGGTAGTATATTCCTTTTACTTACCTAAAAACTTTAGGGGTAGGGGTAGTAGCTTCTAATATACTATGCTAAGTTTTACTAATACCTTACTAATAGTACTTATAGGGGTCTATATAGCTATGCATTAGCTATTCCCCTACTTAACCTCCTATAACTATTACTAGAGGGACTCTATTACTACTACTAAATTAGCTTATAATAGCTTATCTTAAGTTTTAGCTATACTACTATTAACTATCTTACTAACTAGTAAGGAGTAGCGCTCGACCTATTATTATTATTATAGTAATAAGCTTAAATATATAAGGGGTTAGACCTAAGTTTATTTAATATAAAGTTGCTATAATACTATTTATTTAAGCTAAAGAAGAAAAAGGGGAAGTTTTCCTCTCTAGTAGAGATTTCACTAGTCTATAAGGAATAACTAAGTAGGCCCTAGGTAGGCCCTAGGTAGCTCCTTAAGGCGGTAAACCTAGGCAGAAGCCTAGGTAGGCTTAACCCGGGCGTAGCCTATAATAACTACTAGCGCTATTACCTGACTCGCTACTAGAACTATTATTATTAGAGAAAGTAATAATAACCTTAGCTCTCTTAGTCTTCTTTACTAACTCTTTGCTGCTACTTTAGCTATACTTAGTAGGGGTATTAAGGTAAGAGGCGTAGGAGATAGGGCGAGTACTAGTAATAATAATAAAGTAGGAGGGGATATTATTAGTAGTATACTTAGCGAGATTTTCCTGAAGCTCCTTATAGAACCTAGGGAAAAAGGCGATATTATACTTATAGGTATATATAAGGACTAGCTTTATTAAAAAGCTATTAAGTAGGTAGTCGATCTCGTTATTAAGGTAGTTAATAGGACTATTAGTATAAATATATACTAGCTAGGCGGCGTTTAGGTACTAAAGAATATTAATACTATTATAAAGGGTATTAATCTAAAAACTAGTAGTTAGTAGGATATAATTAGTAAGGGAATAGCAAGTAATAGCTTATATAGACTAGGATATTAAGCGCGAGGTACTTATAGATTAAGGCGAGCTCCTAGAGCTAAAGCTGCTCTATATTATAGCTACTACTACTAGTAATAGGATCGTAGATAAGCTTAGTAATATACTTCTATATTATTAAATAGTTACTAAGTATAGCTAGAATATAGTAATAATAAAGACGGGTTAGGATATTATTACGCTACTAGATCTAGATCTAGTAGAATATATTCTAAGTTATCTAAGCTACGCCCTAAAGCTCCTAAGGGACCTAAAAAACGTTAATATATAGTAACCTATTAGTAAATTAGTAGAGACTTATAATAGTATATTTCTTTTTATTAAAGTTATAATAGATATACTTCTATACGTGCTCGCTATATATATAGTAAAGGTAGATAATATCCTAATATATTTTATAAAGATAGCTAAGGTAAGGATAGCTACTATTAGTATTACTAATAAAATTACTAGAAAGAATCTTAGGATTATAGAGGTATTTTATAAGAACTACGCTTATATATATAATATAAGATATTATAAAGAGCTATTAGTAAAAAGCTAGAGAGGGATATAAGTAAGATTAGAAGAAAAAAAGAGAGAACTTAATAATTATAGCAAAAGCTTATAAAATAGGTGCTAAAATAGGAGAGGTAGCTAGACTAAAAAAGATTATAAAGAGGAGAAATTCTAACTAGGTTAGAGACCTTAAAAAGAAGATACCCTTTTATATTTTAAGTTACTAGGTAATAAGGGTAAATAATTACTAGTTATATACCGCTAAATAGTTATATAACTATTAGTAATTAATTAAAAAATAATATAAATAATTAAAATTTAAAAATACTTACGATACGCTAGGGAAATAAAAATACGTTATTCGCTATAACTACCTAGATCTAGCGCGGAAGGTAAGAGTAAATAATATAATAAAGGCGTAGAAACGCCGCCCTATAGTTAGTAATAATATCTATAACGACGTAGAGCTATATTACCCTACTAGTACGCCTTAGGGACTAAGGCTTTAGAGGGGGGGGTAATTATAAGGAATAATAGCGGGTATAGGATATAGAGCTAACGCTATTAGCAAAATATTAGTAAATTAGTAGTAAATATATATACTCTTAAGAAACCTCTGCAAGCTAGAGACTTAGAAGGTTAAGTAATAGTTCAATATAACTACGCATACCTACGTTTTAGCATTCTAGCCCTTCCTAGTTTAGGCCTATAGCTATACTCTTATAGCCTCCTAATAATATATAGCCTTCGGTTATATAATCGTAACTTTCCTAACTATAGCCGCACTTATATATACCTATTAATAGCCTCACGATCTTTAACTTTATATTAATAATAACGTAGTTTTTAATTATTTAAACTATAAAACTATTAACTTTTCCTCTTATATACTACCCGCGCTACTATTAAATACCGCCTCTATTACCGCTTCGTCCGCTAGCTATACTATTATTAGTAATGCTCTCTCTATATTAAAGTAGTTAGCGCAAGCCGTACTTACTAATATTCGCCTAGGCTGCCTAGGCTACCTCTACCTTAGTAATATAGAGGACCTGCTCGAAGAAGGGCTACTCTATAGGGTATATAATAACCTACTAAACTTCCGCTATTAAGTTTACTTACTTAGCTCTAATACTATTATGCCTTATAAAGTCCCCTATAGGGGTATTAAAATAAGCCCTCTTAAGGGCTATACTAATAATATACTCTCTATATATAGCGGAGTAGTTAATAAAGGAGTAGGTTTTATTAATTATATTAAAGCTAAACTCTCTAGTAACCCCCTCTATATTATTTATACTAAAGAGTATACCTCGCTTAGGCTTAGTATATTTATATATAGGGTCTAGTATTAATATAGTTAAGGGATAAGGATAAGGAAGAGGGAGAGGTATAAGGCCCTACTAGTAAAGCTTCTTATATTTCTAGCTATAAGAACCTCTTAGGAAAGACCTCTTTAGTTAAGGAGTTACCTCTTATATAATAATATTCGTAGTACTTTTAGCACCTTACTAGAAGGTCGACCTTTTAGGTTAAGGAGTTATCTTATATAGTAGCTTTTACCTTACTAGAAGGTTTAGCGAGGGCGTTTCTAGGTCACGAGAGCCTTAGTAGCCCGTTTAGCTCTAATATAATTAGCCCTAGTATAGCGCGTATCTAACTTTATATAAGGGTTTACTTATACGTAGTAGGAATATATAGGGTTCCTATATTATTTTCCTTAACTAGTAGAGGGTATAAGTTAAAATACTTATATAGTATTTCCCGAATTATGCTTACGAACTAGATAAATTTGTGATAGTCTTTTTACAAAGGGGCTGCGGCGTAATTCCGAGCTCAATAGAGTAGCTTTAGCTCTAGGAGCTCGCCTTGATCTATAAGCACCTCGCGCTCGATATCCTAGTTTATATAAGCTATTACTTGCTATTCCCTTACTAATTATATCCTACTAACTATTAGCTTTTAAGTTAGTACCCTTTATAATAGCGTTAATATTTTTTAGGGCCTAAACGCTACCTAGCTACTATATATTTATAATAATAGTCCTATTAACTACCTCTATAATAAGATTAACTACCTACTTAATAACCTTTTAATAAAGCTAGTCCCTATACGTGCTTATAAGTATAATATCGCCTTTTTCCCTAGGTTTTATAACGAGCTTTAAGAAAGTCTCGCTAAATATACTACTAATAATATCCCCTCCTACTTTATTACTATTACTAGTACTTACCTTATCTCCTATACCTCCTATCTCTAAACCCCTACTAAGTATAGCTAAAGTAGTAGCAAAGAGTTAGTAAAGAAAACTAAGAGAGCTAAGGTTATTATTACTATCTCTAATAGTAATAGTTCTAGTAGCGAGTTAGCTAGTAGTTAGCCTATAAGTAGTAATAATAGGGATACTAATAGGGCTAGTTTAGTAACTAGTTACTATGCAGTTATAGTAGTGCTACCTATAGTTATAGTAGTTATAGTAGTCGCCCCCGTAGCTATCCTAAGAAATTAATAACTAATTAGATAGCTAGCTCTTTTCCCCTTTTATAGGATAATACCCCTTTTCGCTATAACATTAGTATTAGTAGGCTACTTAATTTAATTAACGTTTTACTTCTAATTTCAGTTCTATTTTATAGTCTTATAGTCTATAATCGCTAACCTATTATAATAATTTTAGTAACTAATTATCCTACTTCTTATAAGCCCTCTTATATTATTTATTAAACTTATAAATAGCCTCTTATACGTTCGCTAAGTTGTCTATAGGTTCTTATATATTATATTCTATAGGCTATCCTACTTACTTAACTAAGTACTATATATTATTACTAATACCTTACTATATAATAATCTCTTTTACCTCCTATTCCTCTAGCTCGTCCTTAAGCTCTAAGTAGATAAGTAAGCCTTTACTATATACTTAGTAATTATCCTATAGCTCTAGTAAGGTAACTAAGAATATATTATATATCTTTTAGTATTATAGTAGTAGATAAACTCTATATATCTATATACTAACTAGCTCTATAATAGCTACTTATATAAACCTAAGCGCTAGTTTTTTATTCTTAAACCGGAAGTTCTTTATTAATAGCCTAACGACTTATCCCTAATAGTAGGTCTACTCCTTATACTTCGTATTATAATACTTAGCTTACGCCTTAGTAGCTTTTTACTACTATTCCTAGGCCCTCTTATAAAGCTTTAAAATATATTCGATTCGCTCCCTTATACCCTATATTATAACTATATTCGCAGGAGTTATATATTCTATATAACGCAGGTAGTAGCTATATAAAGCCTCTATTAGTAAGTAGCTAGTAGTACTATAGTAACTATTATTGTATATAAACTTAGCCTCGGGTAACTAAATAGCCTATTCTTATAGCGAGTTACTAGTATATACTTATAAGTACTTTTCTAATATCTAGTATATCCTTTTAAACTACCTATTAGTCTAGGGGTAATATATAGTAGAGAGGTAGCGCTTAATAGCCCTCTCTCTTATAAATTCCTCTTAAAATTAGCTAGTAAGGAGCTTATCTTAGTTACTAATAATACCCTCTAGGGTATTAAAATAGTACTTAACCTATTTATAAATAGTCTGTGCTAACTTAGTAGCTATTAGCCGCTTTATTATTAGAATAAATATAATAAACTTCTAGTATATAATAACGAGAACTACGTCGTACTCCCCGCCTTTATACTAATAGCTTAGTAGTAGTCTAGTAATAAAGTTTATACCAATTTCCTAAAACAGGTACGCTAGTAGGGGTAGTAGGTATAACTTTCTATAGGGCTTATACCTCGGAATGCAGATCCCTTAGTATATATAGCACCTTATAATATAATTATATATATCTATAGCTAAGTTTAGCTAATAGAACTTCCTCGAGATTAACTTAGGAGTCTTATTTACCTCTATATAACCCGCTTTATAGTTATTATAGTATTAGTAAAGGATTTTAAGTCTTAGGGACCTCTCCTATAGTATCTCTAACCTTCTCTTATAGAATAAGGTTCTATAGCTATTAATTATATAGCCCCTACGATCGCTAGCTAGTTTATATACCCTCTCTAATTAGGTCTAGTAGTATAAGTTATTAGCTTATAGTCTATAGATAAGACTTTCTATTGCTTTAGAGGGTTACTAACTATACGCTATTTCGCTTATTATAAGCTCCCTTATAACTTAGTATAAGATATACTACTACTAGCTCTCTATAGTAACCCTAGCTCTAAGCGAGTCCTCTAGGTTAATAACCTCTCGCTAAGTATTCTCTATATCTTCCCTTACTCTTTAGTATTAAGTTATTATAGCTACTATAGTTATTATAGTATTAGTATACTATAGAGCGCTATACTAACTAGAGGCTAAGGCGTCTCTACCCCTAGAGCTATCTATCTAAAAGGGGCGTCGTTTTATACTAGCCCTTATAGTATTAATAAATACTTTTAAGGTCTCTATATTACCTTATAAAGTAATAGTACTTATCTAGAGGTCTATTAGTAGGTTACTAATAAACCCTAACTTCCTTACTAGGGTTAGGAGTATATTATTAGATTTTACCTCCCCCTCTATATAATCTAGCCTCCTAGATAGCCTATCTACTAGGTTTATAACCCTTAACTTATACTTAATATTAAAATTAAATACTAAGAGTTTATATACCTATCTAATAAGCCTTCCCTAAAGGTCCTATACTAATATACTAATAACTCCTTTTAATACCTAGTAATCTATTAAGATTATAAACTTCTTTAATATACCCTAAAAGTAATAAGCTTAGTAGTCTAGGCTTTTAATTATAGCGAGAAGCTCTTATTAGCTTACTCCCTAACGCTACTTAGTATTACTAAGCTTTTATAAATAATAAGTAATTAGTCGCTACTAGCTATTAATATATTATAATAGGATATTAGATATAGCCTTTATAAAAGTATCTATCTTAACCCTTATTTTATAGGTTAGGTCCTAATATTAGAGAATAGTTACTAAGTAAAAAGTAGCTTAGAGCTATTTAAAAGCTTATTAAGCTTTTTCTAGCTAGTAGAATTCGCTTCCCTTCTTACTATTCTCGCTACCTTTTAGTAGGGATATTATAAGGGCTATAATACCTAAATAGCTTATAATAAACTTATAAAAGAAATTATAAAGTCCTAGGAAGACTTAGATCTCCTTATATATCTTAAGTAGCTTCTATTTAATAATAGCTTAGATATAGGTTTAGTCTATTAATATACCTTTAGGTATAATAATATATCCTAGGAACTCTACTTATTATTAGTAAAACTTATACTTACTAAGCTTAGTATATAGCGCCTACTAGCAAAGCCTATAGAGTACTTAGTAAAAGTCTTTTATATATTACTCTCTTATCTTAAAGTAGATTATAATATTATTTATATAAGTAATATAATAAGTATTTAATACCTTAGCGAGTACTTAGTAAATATACGCCTAGAATATCGCTAGGGTATTTATAAGTCTAAATAATATAATAATATATTTAAAATATTTATAATAAGTCTTAAAAGCCGTCTTCTAGTAATCTTCTAGCTTAATATAGATATAATAGTATATATCTTAAAGGTTAATCTTTAAGATCTATTTCGCTCCCTAAAGCCTATCTAATAGCTTATTAATAAGGGGGAGTAGATATTAGCTCTTTAGTATTACCTTATTAAAGCCTTAATAATCTATATAAAGGTATAAGGATCTATCTTTCTTAGGTTTAAAGAGAATAGGGGCGCCTACCTCGCTTATTAAGGGTTGAATCCGCCTTATTACTTAGTTATTAGTAATATATTAGTAGAGCCCCTCTAGCTAGTACTTATTTAATAAGTAGATAGGCTTATATAGAGGTTTCTTCTCTTTAACTAAGTTAATAATATATTCTATACCCTCTAGAGCTAGGTATTCCTTTACTAACTCCTTATTAAATATTACTTATTTATTAAGTAGCTCTAATAGTAATTCTACTTTACTCTCTAAGGCGTTTTCTTTACCTAGGGCCTCTATTAATAGCTTATAAGGGGTAATATTCCCTAATATATATATAATATAAGCTCTCTAGCTATTCTTAATAACCTCTTATATAAATACTAATAGCTTAGTAATACTAAGGCGCTTATATCCCTAGGTATTTATCTAAATATTAATTATTATACCCTCCTTTCCTATAGAGTATTATAATAGGAGGAGGTCCCCTGCTCCTTAGGGATAGGGAGCCTTAGTAAAGAGTTACTATATCTTCCTTAGTTATCCCCTTAAGTTAATAAAGAAGAAGATTAACTAGTAAATATTCTAGCTTATTATAGAGGACCTATTAAACCCTTCTAATATAGGGGTGCGCGCTATTATAAGTTATAATTATAAGGATTTTACTAATTAACTATTAATAATATTAACTTAGGAATAAGAATCTATATCTATTACTACTTCTTATTTAATAACGTTCTAGAGTATAATCGCTTATCCCTTTATAATATCTCCCCTTAGGAAGGTATCTAGTTTTAATATAAGTATAGGGGTTATTAATATAGTCCCCTAGCTTACTTATTTTCTTATAGGTTAAGTTCCTTAACCTCCCTTATAAATTAGATTATATTAACCCTTACCTTCTTAGTAAATACTTAATATCCTATTAGCGTTTTATTTATACTTTATTATTTATTTAAGTAGTCTATACTCCTATACCCTTTCTTCTTATAGCTAAAGTATACTAAGGGGTTAGATATTATAAGTTATATATTAGGGTGAAATATAGGCTAGCCCCTATTAGATCCTTATAACGTGCTACTAACTAGTTAGTAAGGTATTAGGCTCTAGGAACCTCGCATAGTCCTATAGCTAGAGCTCTATAAGCCCCCCTTTTAGATCGCTCTTACTATAGGGGGGACCCTTAGTATATACTCTTTACTTATATATCGCTTCCTATTTTTTACTCTATAGGGTCTTATTACCTTATTAGTAATATATCTCTTATAAGCGTTCTACTTCTATAGTTATATCCCTTAGTCTCTATATTTTAATTTTCTAATATTTAAGCTCCCTATATAAAAAGGGAGCTAGTTAGAAGTATAATATATAGACCTTAGCCTTATTATTTTCTATACTAACTATATCTAAGTTCTAATATATTACTAACTATTTAGTAAAGAACTATATTAATAACTATATCTCTTTTTACCTTATTATATCTAGCTTTTTATAATACCTCTGCTCTTAAAGCTCTAGGTTAATATATTATTAGTAAATAAATACTATAAAGCTAGCTTAAGCTAGGTCTCCTTCTAGCCTAGCCCTATAGTATTACTATTAGGTCTATAGGGATAAGCTTATCTTTATAAGCGCCTATTAGATCTATTACTCTAGTATATTACTAGCGCGTAGTTAATATCTATCTTTAACTACCTAGATCTAGTTACTAACCTAGTCTATAGTATAATCCTTACTTATAGTATAGTAGTTATACGTAGGGGGTTTCTTATATTCTCTCTATAGGTACCTCATCGCTAGGTAGTTAGTAAGTTCTTATAATAAGGTAGTAGTTTATTCTTTATATTACTACTATTATAAATATATCTACTCTATAAGACTCTGCTACTATCTCTATAATAGTCCTATTATTTAAGTAAGGACGCCTAAGATACTAGCTTCTTAAGGGGTCTTAGGCAGGGTACCCTATTAGCTACTACTTGCTATTTATTTACTAAGCGAGGGTTAGTCTACCTACTCTAGCGCTATCTAGGACTAGGCCTGCCCCCTTAGGGTTATCTCTCTTATTATATTATTACTAGGGTTATCTATCCCCTTATTATAATATCTACGCTATATTCCTTATATCTTAGGGCTTAGCGAGCGACCTATATTATATTAGCTAAGACCTTATTAGTTATATTTTATATACCTAGCCCGGAGTTTATTATAATTAAACTCTATTACTAATTTATTAGTATATTATTACTAGTTTATTTTAGATATTCTAACTAGCGCTAGTTTCTTAAATCGAGGTAGAAGTAATAGAGTTATAAAAGTATAGCTATAGGCCTAAATAGGAAGGGCTAGAATACTAAAATATAGGTATATATAGTTATATTAAACTATTACTTAACCTTCTAAGTCTCTAGCTTATAGAGTTTTCTTAAAGGTATATATATTTACTACTAATTCGCTAACGTTTTGCTAATAGCGTGGCTCTGCACCTTGCACCCGCTATTGTTCCTTATAACTAGATCCTTATTATAAGTATTTTTAGGGAATATAAAAAGCTAATGTCTTAAATCTAATTACTATTAATATAAATATCGTTTATAATTATACTTATAAATTAGGTCCTCTGCTCTCTATTAGTAATTCTATAGATCCCTATATTTATGTTAACTATATCGCTCTATAAGCCTAGGCGCCTAACATAACTTTTACTAATAAGGTTAATAGCAGAGCTACTATTAATAATCCCTTTAATTAGTATATTTATAGCGCTATAAAGGGTAATAATAATCTGCTAGTAGGTTATAATAAAGTCTAGGATAGTAATACGTCTTAGTAGTAGAAGTAATATAGAATCCTAATTTTCTATTATAATATCTATTTTAAAGATAGGATTAATTATATAGTAGTTAAATTAAGTTACCTTAGTTTATAAATACTTAAGTAAGTCTATAGAGATAGCTACTAAAGTTACTTAGCCTTTAGAATAGTTTATATTATTATTCTACTAATATATTTATTCCTATAGTTCCCTATTATTAACTCCTATCTTATTAAATAAATTTAGAAGCGTAATATTAGTAGGAATAAAGACCTCTTATACCTTTAAGTTATATCTATTCTTATACTTATTAATTATAGCTTTAGTAATATTATAGATTATTCTATCCTAATTAGGCTAGTTCTAATAAAAGAAAGCTTTAGGGATAGCTACCTTCTTATTTACTCTCTTACTATATAGCTTAAGAGTAAGAGCGTCGCTAATTTATAAATTACTATATTAAGTCTAAGGCTTATCTTATTTATCCTGCTTTTATTACTTAACTTATTCCTTAGGGGCATCTAGTAATATAATATCTTTAGCTTCTTCCTTATTATCTAGTAGCTTTATAACTCTCTAAGTAATTTAAATAAGAGGGTCTCGAACTATAGGTAAGCTTACTATCTAGGGAGCCTAGCGATAATAAGTATTATAAGGTTTTATATAATAACCTCTAGCTTTCCCTCTTTTTATAGTAGCGATATCTTCTACTAAGTTAATATACTAGTTCTTTAGTTTAAAGCTAAAGAATATTATATCTATAAAGTCGTATAATTATATAGTATCCTTTAATAAATTTATAAAGCTAATAGATAGTTTAGGGCGTATCTTATTATAATTAATAACTCTTATAACCTCCTCTAGAAGCTTTAGCTACTATTTTTCTACTAACTTACTTAAAATAACTAAATAGTATATAAAAGTATCCTTATTAATTAGGATATACTTTAGAATTATCTAGCTATTAGTTAAATTATAATTATAGGCTTTATTAATAATACCCGTCTTAACCTTAGTACTTATATCTAGGGTGCTAATAAAGTAGTAGGGCGATATATAATAGTAGACCCTATTCTAGCTAGCCTTGAGATACTTAACGTAGCTAGTAATAATATAATTAATAACGCTATAAAACTAATAAGCCCCTATAGCCTAGAAAGATATATATTATAATAGTCTATCTTATTAGAAGCTTCTATAGCCTCCTCTTACTCTACCTCTTCTAAATCCCTAGTATTACTAATATCCTCCTTAGTAATCTCTATATCTAGCTTATAAGTAAAAATATTATTATTATTAGTATTAAGTTTATAAATAGTCCTAAGATTATTATTTATAAAGTTTAATAGCTTTTATAATATTTAGATTAAAAGTATTATCTCCTTAGCTAGTAACTCTCTTTATAAGGGTTAAGATATTTATTTTATAATTAGCCCTATTAATATTTAGGGTCCTAAAGTTCTCTATAAGAGAGTTAATAATTAAGCTAGTAGTCTAAGCTATAGAGGATTCCTTAGCTTTAGCCCTCTACTTTATTAGAATTATCTTTATAAGAACTTAAAGCGTTATTATTAGTTTAGGCTTAATAAGGCTAGATAACTACTAAAGTTCCTAGCGGGTAGTAAATTATTTAATTAGAGCGTCTTCTATTATAACCTACTACTTTAAAATAGCTTTAATAAGCTAGTAGCTAAGACTTTAGGCTATAGCTCTTATAGCTCTTTTTAAAAGTAATAATAAGTAATATAAATAAGCTTAGCGTTAGTAAGTTCTAGGTCTCTATATTAGATAGCTCTCTATTAAAGCTATTAAATAGTAGTAATTAATACTATAACCTAGGAATGGTTATTATCCTTAATATAAGATCTTATAACTAGGTTCTAAAGGTCCTTATTAGGGTCCTAATAAAACTTTAGGTTTATAAATCCGAACTAGTATAGAAGTTTCTCCTTAGCTTCCTTCTAGATCTTAGCTTTACTAATATAAGACTTTATTATATTTTAATAGTTACTAGAGCTATATATATAGACCTTGTTCCTTATATTATTATTAGTCTTATAGCAAAGTTTTAAAAAGCTCTTATAGTTAGTAATAAAGTCTAAGATATTAATACTAATAAACTTAGGCGCTCTAGTTTAATAGGGAGTTATTACTATAATAATAGGGCGTCTTATAAGGAGATTAATAAGGGCTATAATATGCTAATTAGTATAACTTTCTTTAGGGGAATATAGAGTACTTAAGGGTGTTATTCCTATCCTAGAGGTAGGATTTATAAACCTATCTATATTATTATTAGAAGCTAGCTATCCTATAGCATAAGGTTATATCTTGCTAAATAAAGCTCCTATAAATCTCTCTTTAGGCTATTTCCCTTTAGTAGAAGAGGATCTAATATCTAAGTTAGCTAAGGAAGAAGAAGATATAATACTTATAAGTTTATAAATATTAAAGTTAATATTATATAGTTAAAGTAATAGAGTCTTCTAGTTTATAAAGTAAAGTTATTATTATAATATCTTCTAAATAAAAAGATAAAATAAGTAATTATAACTTTCTTTAAATAAAATAAAAAAGGAAATAATATAAACTAAATAACTAAATAAATATAAGAAAGGTCTAGTAACCTCGATCTTACTACTCTAAGCTCTTATAGATCTACTTTAAGTCTTATTACCTAATATAGAAGGGTTTTCTTAATAACGCTCTTATCTTAGAAGAATTTATAGCTTTACTATATTAATATCTCTTAAAGGTTAGCACGTTACTCTTAGTACTTAGGGTTATAATAATAAGGGGTTTATTAGTCTCTAATTACTAATCTAGTTAATCTCGCTATACTTATTAGCTTAGTAAGACTATTAATCTCTATATTAGTATTATATATAGCTATCTTAGCTACCTTAGCTATAACTAACTAGTTAAATAATAGTAGTTATAATAATATATAAGGGGGTAAGGAAAGGAATATACTCGCTAGAACTTACTAATAGTATAAAAAGAGAGAAAGGGAGGATTTTAAGGTCTATATTATTCCTACCTTAATTCTATAAGAAAGTATAGCTATTATTATTCCCTTAGAACTAAGGTAGGTTTAAAAATATCTTCCTCTCTTTTAAATTATATTTTATTATTATTTATATTATTATTATTCGTTATTTATAGATTTTTTAAGCTATTATCGTATTCGAAGTAGATTAATTATATATATATATATATTAATAGCAGGGATATACGGACGTAGCGAAGGTACCTAATTCTCTAAGAAGCTTATAAAAGCTATTAAAAAGAGCAGAAGAATCTACCTCTAGGTACTATTAGAAAGGGTTAGAACTAATAGGAACTAGAAAGATAATAAATAATATAGCTCTACTTATAAATAAGTAAGAATATTAGAAGTAAGCTTAAAAGATATATAAAATAATTTATAGATCTAATTAAAAGAGATAATCTAAATTAGGTATAGATTTACTAACAAAATACTAAAAAACGAGGTATAGGATTATTAAGGTTTTTAATATAATAATTTATAATTAATAATAAAGTCTGCTACGCTCCTCTCCTCTACGCTCTACTCTATAGTCTTCCTATAATAGGCCCGTGCGCTAAGGGGGCTTTTTCGAAAGCTACGTAGCTAAGTCTATCTTATCCTATCCTAATACTAGTAACTTCCCTTAACTATATTTATTTATAGCTAGAGTATATTCTAAATAGCTAGTAGTATAAGTAAAATATAATAATTAGGATATATTATGAATATTAGATTTAACTTATAAGTTACTTATTATAAGTATTACGGGCTACGCCCAGGTTAAGCCTACCTAGGCTTCTGCCTAGGTTTACCGCCTTAAGGAGCTACCTAGGGCCTACCTAGGGCCTACCTAGTTATTTCTTATAAACTAGCGAAATCTCTACTAGAAAGGAAAACTTCCCCTTTTCCTCTTTAGCTTAAATAAATAGTATTATAGTAACTTCTTATTAAATAAACTTAGGTCTAACCCCTTATATATTTAAGCTTATTACTATAATAATAATAATAGGTTAAGTGCTACTCCCTACTAGTTAGTAAGATAGTTAATAGTAGTATAGCTAAAACTTAAAATAAGCTATTATAAGCTAATTTAGTAGTAATAATAGAATCCCTCTAGTAATAGTTATAAGAGGTTAAGTAGGGGAATAGCTAATACGTAGCTATATAAACCCCTATAAGTACTACTAGTAAGGTATTAGTAATACCTAGTATAGTATACTAGACGCTACTACCCCTACCCCCGAAGTCTTTAGGTAAGTAGAAGGAATATATTACCTAGGTATAATAAATAAAGTATAAGATTACTATAAATAGGGCGTTTTATACTATAGACATAGAGGTATATTACCTTATTAACTCCTACTTAGATATTATAGCCTAGTAGGTAGTCTCTACTTTCTATAGAGCTAGGGGGAGCAGGGGGAAATATAACCCTAAGGACTTTATAGCTTACTTAGATTAGATATATAAGGACCTAAATATCTAGTTATAAGCTATAGCCTAACTATAAACCCTATAATAAAAAGAGAATAAATCCCTAGTAACCTTCCTACTAAGATTTAAGTAAATACTAGCTAATATAAGTAGTATAAACTAGCTTAGCTAAGTCTAGATCTTACTTTTAGAGGCCTCCCTTACCCCTAGGCTAAGGAATTAGCTAATTACTATTAACCTACTAGCTAATTATAATAGCTAGCTCTTAAAGGTCTAGAGTATTATATAGAAAGTAGAGCGCTAGAAGGTTACTAATAACTACCTAATAACTTACTAGAGACCTACTACTAAGAATACTAAGGGGGATACTTATATAACTAGAGCTATATATATCTTATAAGTTAAGGAAATAAGATACTATAACTACTAAAACTCCAGATCCTCCTTAGGTCCCTCCCTAGTATAATACTAATAACCTTAGAAGGGTATAAAGAACCCCTATACTTATTATACTTATAGAGCTAGAGGTTATATTACTTAGTATTACTCTAGTAAGGAGGGCTAGCTACCTAGGGTTATAAAGATAAAGACCTTAAAGGAAGAAATAATACACTATAAGGTTATAAATAACTACTAAGTAGTAATTAACTCCTTAGAAGAAGATAAAAAGTTAGAAAAAGACTAACTCTAGAGTAAAATTAAGCCCTAGAGCTTATTAAGGAGGAGATATTAAGTTAGGAAGAATATAAATAGGAATGACTAACGAATAATAAGCTTATTATTATTTAAGTTAGAGTTAATAGAGGATATCTAGCTTATACCCTAGTAAATACTAGGAGTAATACTTATATAATAATTAACCTTTCCCTAGCTTAATACCTCTACTTTTTATATATTAAGAAGAGATACTAACCTATAAGAGGGTATATACTTAATAGACTATTACTAGGTAATATACTAGGTATAGTAGTATTTAACTTAGAAATAAGTAGCTATACCTAGTATATTTTTATATATATAGTTAATAGCCTAGACCCTAATATCCTCTTAGGGCGCCCTTAGATAGAATAGGGCTAAGCTATTTATAATACTATAGCCTACTAAGTATATTATAAGAGGGGATAAGTTAGGCTATACCTAAAGGATTAAGAAGAAACCCCCCTTATAAAGGAAATAAGGGTTATAAGGTTCCTTAATATACCCTTATTCTCTATAATCTACTAATACCTAGTAAGATAATAGGGTAAGTACTAGGAGGGTACTAAAGAGGTATTAATATAAGCTATTAGCTTAGCTAATATTAAGAAAGCCTTAAACCTAAGACTAAAAGAGGATTAATAATACTATCTACTAAACTAAGTCTTAAGGGAGTTTCGTAACCTATTTAACCCTAATAAAGCTTACCTATTACCCCCTAGGTAACTAGTAGTAAACTATTAAATTAACCTTATACTAAGACCTAATAGGAGGGAGTTACTACTCCCCTAGGGCCCCCTCTATAATATATTAAGAGAAGAGTTACTAATATTAAAAAAGACCTTATAAGACCTCTTAAATAAGGGGTTTATTAAGGCTAGTAGCTTACCTACTAGGGTATTAATACTCTTTATAAGGAAGCTAGGTAGGGGAATTCGCTTCTATATTAACTATAGGGCCCTTAATATAATTATAAAGAAAGACTACTACCCCCTCCTATTAATCTCTAAAATACTACGCTAAGTAAGTATAGCTAAGTAATATACTAAGCTAGATATAATAATAGCTTTTTATAAGTTAAGGGTAGTAGAGGAGTACTAAGAGAGAACTATATTTTATACTTAGTATAGGTTATTTAAGTAAGTAGTTTACTTATTTAGCCTAACTAGTACCCTTACTAGCTTCTAGTAATATATTAATAGTATCCTATAGGACTTCTTTAATAACTTTATTACTACTTATATAAATAATATATTAATTTATTCTAATAAAATAAGGGAAAACTATAAGAAGAAGGTCTAGGAGGTCCTCTAGAAGCTAGTAGATATAGGCCTAAACCTTAACACTATAAAGTATAAGTTCTTAGTTAAGAGGGTTAAGTATATAGGGTTTATTATAATAGTAGGAGAGGGTCTCTCCTATAACCCTAAGAAACTCTAGATAATTACTAAGTAGTTACCCCCTACTTCCCTAAAGGGGGTCTAGAGCTTCCTAAGGTTTATAAACTATTATAATATATTTATACTAGAATATAGGGATATTATTAAACTATTTATACTACTTATTAAGAAGAATATAATATTCTAGTAAGGAGATAATTAAGAATAAGCTTTTTTATAGCTTAAGTAGCTTTTTAATATCTAGCTAGTACTCTATTAGTTTAATTTAGAAGATAAGACTATTATTAAAGGTAATTATTTAGGATTTATATTAAGAAGGGTACTCTTATAAGTTAACCTAGAGGGTACTTAGTATTTAGTAATATTCTATTTATAGAAGCTCTTGCTTATAGAGTATAACTACCCTATTTATAATAAGGAGCTCCTAGTAGTCCTTTCTTATTTATATATATAGAGGGTAGAGCTATATAGTATAACTACTTTTAAAGTACTAACTAACTATTAGGAGCTTAAATACTTTATAAAGAAATAATACCTTATAAAGCGCTAAAGCTAGTAAGTAGAGGAGCTATCTTAGTATAATTTTACTATTAAATACTACCTTAATAAAGAAGTAGTAGCCCCTAATACCCTCTCTTAGAGGGAGTAGGATATGCTATAAGGGTAGGATAATAAGTAGAAGTAGGGGAGGGTCTTATAGCTAATACTAAACTACGCCTACCCCTATAGGGACCTTATAGTTAGCCCCCTAGTAAGGAGAAGTTAGAAGGGCTATACTAACGTCCTAGATATTATAGTCTTTAATAGCAACCCTAAACTATAGGTACTATAGCTAGAAACTATAAAGAAGGATATAATATATAAAGCTATATACTATATAATTACTTACTAGCTTTAGAGCTTCCTACTAGATATAAAGGCTAAGGTTGAAATTAATAAGTATAATATTAATAGTTAGAGGAGACTAATATTTAGGGGGAGGCTATAGGTACCTAGCGGGGAGAATAATAATAATATACTAGGGGAGATCTATATAAAGATTATCTAATAGAGCTATAACTTAAATATAACTACCTACCTAAGCTATAATAATATATTAGAAATAATAAGCCAGTAGTTCTATTAGCTAGGATAATTATAAATAGTGCGGAGATTTATTAGAAATTATAATATCTATAGAGGGATATATATCTAGAGGTAAGCTAAGAGGGGCTTCCTAAAGCCCCTACTAGTACTTACCTAGTTATACTTAGACCTCTTAATAGACTTTATTATAAACTTACTACTTATAAAGGATAATACTAGCTAATACTTATAGGTTATAATAGATAAGCTAGGTAAGTTAATAATACTAGAGGAGATAAGTACTATAGAGGTAGAAGCTTATACTTACTAGTTCCTTACCTCCTACTTCTAGTTCTATAGGTTCTTATATAATATTATTAGTAATTAAGGGTCTAACTAAGTAAGCTACTTCTAGGCTAAATTCTACTACCTTACTAATATAAGGAGGCTATTAAATACTATATACTACCTATAAACTAATAGTAATACTAAGAGGTAGAACTAGGAGATATAAGCTATCCTATAAGTATTTATAACCTAGATATAGGATAACTAGGGGTAGCTCCTATCTACTACTTAGCTAGCGCTCTATAATAAGGTTAGTAATATAACTAGGCTCTTGCTATTCTTCTTAGAATATAAGTACTATACTAACCCTATACTTATAGTAAATAATATAATAGAAAAAGCCCCCTCTAAGGATATAATAGCTACCCTCCTAGTAATAAGACTATAAGAGGTAGTAGACTTTATTTAAGTAAGTATTATAGCTACTTAATAGTATAGCGAGGAGAATATAAACTAGTATAGGACGCCTATAGAGGAGTACTAGGTAAGTAATAAGGTTTAGCTTTTAATAGCTAACTATAAAAACCCTAGGCTTAATAAGAAACTATTATAGTTATATTATAAATATACTATAATTAGAATCCTAAGCCTATATATTATTAAGTTAGATATACTTAGTAATATCTACTTAAGGTTTTATATAGACCTCCTCTAGAGGGTACTAGAGGACCCCTTATTTACATAGATAAGGATAGACCCCTAGCTACTACTAATTATAGCTAATAATAGCAAATTTAAGTAGTACGTAGAGGAGATATATATAATATAATAGAAAGCAGTTAGGCGAGAGTAGAGGTACGAGGTCTTAGTTAAATAAGAGGGGTATATAGAGCCTACCTAGGAGCCTATAGAGGCTATTATAGAGATTACTATAGTAAATAGGTATAAAGCCTTATATAAACTAGTTATAAATAATAATAGCGACCTAGCTTATATCTAGGGGGGGACTAGCTAGGAGGGGGGATAGTCTTATAAGCTACGCCTAAGTTAAGCCTACTTAGGCTTCTACTTAGGTTTATTACCTTAAGGAGCTACCTAGGGCTTACCTAGGGCTTACTTAGTTATTCCCTATAGATTAGCGAGATCTCTACTAGAGAGGAAAACTTCCCCTCTTCCTCTTTAGCTTAAATAAATAGTATTATAGCGACCTCTTATTAAATAAACTCAGGTCTAACGCCTTATAATAAGATAGCTCTATTTCCCTTATAGTAGCTTAAAAGTATATTAATATATATAGAGTTATAATAGGAATATATTTAGCTTATATATAATCTCTATTACTATAATAATATATTTACTTTTTATATTAACCTCTAAGAGGCTTATTATTACTATATAAAGCTAATAATACTAGCTTATTTTAAGGTTATTTTAGGGTCTAAGGAGAGCCTTAATACCCCGCTAAAATAAACCTTATATAATATAACTAAGTTCTTAATTTACTATTACTAAGAGCGCCTCTTAGGGTTAATAGAAAATAAATAATACCTAACGCTTATTAAGTTAAAAGTAGAAATATATTCTAAATATACTTATAATATACTAGAAAGCTAGTAAGAATCCTAATCTATTATAAGAGTATTTATCAAGTTCGGAATTACGCCGCAGCCCCTTTATAAAAACACTATAACAAATTCACCTAGTTTATAAGTATAATTTAGGAAATATTATATAGGTATTTTAACTTATACCCTCTACTAGTTAAGGAAAATAATATAAGAACCCTATATATTCCTACTACTTATAAGCAAACCCTTATATAAAGTTAGATACGCGCTATACTAGGGCTAATTATATTAGAGCTGAATAGGCTACTAAGGCTCTCGTGGCCTAGAAAAGCCACTATATGAGATAACTCCTTAACCTAAAAGGTCGACCTTCTAGCAAGGTGCTAAAGGTGCTGCGAAAGCCACTATACGAGATAACTCCTTAACCTAAAAGGTCGACCTTCTAGCAAGGTGAACGCCATAAGAGTATTTATAATTCTAAGTATATCTAGATAATAATACCTCTATTATAAAAGCTAATAAAGATATTCCTCTTAAAGCTTTAAAAGTATTTAAAATATATAAGAATAGAGCTATATTAATTTACTATCTAAAAAGAAGTAGATATAAATCTAGACTAATTTTATATAAGTAGCTTAAAATTATATTAGGAGTATTGAGTTCGGAATTACGCCGCAGCCCCTTTGCAAAAAGACTATAATAAATTTACCTAGTTCGCAGGTATAATTCGGGAAATACTATATAGGTATTTTAACCTATACCCTCTACTAGTTAAGGAAAATAATATAAGAACCCTATATATTCCTATTACTTATAAGTAAACCCTCTAAATATTACTATATAAAGTCAGACGCGCGCTATACTAGGGTTAATTATATTAGAGCTAAACGGGCTACTAAGGCTCTCGTAGCCTAGAAACGCCCTCGCTAAACCTTCTAGCAAGGTGCTACGAAAGCTACTATATAAGATAAATCCTTAACCTAAAAGGTTAACCTTCTAATAAGGTACTAAAGGTACTATAAAAGCTACTATATAAGATAACTCCTTAACTTAAAAGGCTAACCTTCTAGTAAGGTATTAAAAATAAACGCTACTATATAAGAGGTAACTCCTTAACTAAAGAGGTCTTTCCTAAGAGGTTCTTATAGCTAGAAGTATAAGAAGCTCTACGAGCAGGGCCTTATACCTCTCCCTCTTCCTTATCCTTATCCCTTAAGTATATTAATACTAGACCCTATATATAAAAACGCTAAGCTTATACGAGGTATACCCTTTAACGCTAATAATATATAAGAGCTCGCTAGAGAGTTTAGTATTAATATAATTAATAAAACCCGCTCCTTCTTTAACTACTCCGTTATATATAGAGAGCGTATCGTCGGCATAGCCCTCAAGAGGGCTCTTATCTATATTAGGAGTATATTTATACCCTATCCTATTACTATTAATAGCTTAGTAAAAATAAGTTTATAGTTCTCTATACTTTTAATATATTTAAATAATATATTAACTTCTATAGATTATTATTTTAGAGTATTTAGAGTTATTTAAAGTAGAAGTAGTAAATAAGGTAGTTTATATTATTAAATAGGATATCTTAAATATACTAGTATTATTACTAATATACTTTAAACATAATAAAGTATATATATCTAGGTTTTTCTATCCTTCTTAAGTAAGAAAGGCTATTAAATTATTATAATATAACTGTTTAGAGAATAAGTTAGGGCTTAAGACTTTAGAATAAGCTTCCTAACCTTATTATCTTATATTAAGCTAGAATATATATTATTAAAAATAATAATACTATACTTTTTAAAGAGGTCTTAGATAATTAGGTTTATTATAAGTAAGCTTATATTAAAATATATTAGTAGTATATTTCTAATATTTAATTAATATCTTATTATATATTAGGTTTAGATTTATAATCCCCTTAAGGATCTCTGCTAATTCTCCTAAATAACCTTTTAGAATCTTACTTAGGACTAGTAGTAGGTGTAAATATATACTAATTAAAACCTATATTATATATAATATCTTATTTATATTAATTAGTATAATTAACTTAAAGTAATAAGTATAGGTTAGAGGAATTAACTATATACTTTTATTAAAATAAGCCTTACCTAGGTAAAGGTTTATTAGTATATTTAAGATATATTAAAAATATATTCTAAATATATTCTACTTATAATAATAAAGCTACCTTACTTACCTTATAATAACTACATAATAATAGCTCTCTATATTTAGAATAACTAGGGTAAGAGCTAGACTTCTAGGGTAAGTTTATTTAATTTAATACTATAAAAATAGCTAAATCTTATAAGAATTAAATAGTATCTCAACCCTCTTAAAAAAGCATATCTAGCTAAATTAATATAAAGATACTTAGTAATTATAATAGATTATAAAGGCTAAACCCTCTATTATCTTCGTACTATTAGATTATAATTCTAATATATTCTATATATAATTCTTAATATACCTAAAAGGTATACTATTTTAAGTAATAAGTAGCTTAAATACTACCTTAATATAACTTATTAGTATTAAACTACTTAAAACTACTAGATTACTTATTATTAAGGAGCTAAAAAGGACTCTATATTATATAATAAATTTCTAGCCTTTTTATAGTAAGTTATAATAATATCTAGTATATTAGAGGGATTAATAACCTAAATCTCCTAGAGTTCTATAGCTAACTTTAAGTAGATTTAAACCATAGTATAACTTATAACTTACTTCTTATAATAAGTTTAAAAGAATAATAAAAAGATTTCTTTTACTTAGCTTAGAGTATTAATATATTAATATTATACTTAGTTTATATTATATTAGTATTATTTTAGAATTATAATAGAACTTAATATATAATATCTAGAATACTCTTTACTCTAAATTTATTCTTACTTCTTAAGTTAATAATATAAGTAATACTACCTAGAGAAGTAGATAGAAAATTAGGAAATAACTTATAGAAAATCACTTCTTCTATTTTAATTAGATATAATATACTCTCTAAAAAAGAGAAGATTATAAGTTTTTATATTATTAACTTAATATACTAAGAGTATTTGAATATTATATCTTAATTATAATTAAAATATATTTTAAAAAACTACTTAGATATAATAAGTATAGGATTACTAGGTATTATTTAATAGATCTTATACTTTTAACTTAATCCCTTTCTAAATTATTAAATATTATATAAATATATTATTTATATAATTTATAAATATAAATAAGAAGTTAAGAGCTTTTTACTTATAAGATAACTCCTTTAAGTCTTAGTATTAAAGCTTTTTAAAAAGCTAGAAGATATCTTATTTTTTAATATCTATAATTATAATTTAATTATAATCCTTACTTATATTAATATTATTTAGGATTATAACAAGCTATAATTATCTACTTAAGGATATAGCTATTATTATATAGAGACTAATTAGATTAAGTAATAATCTAATATATATAATAAGATATATAATAAGATATATAATAAGATATATAATAAGATATATAATAAAAATAGTTTAAAAAAGTATTTAAATTATAATTAGATTATATTTTATATATACCCTATATATAGAGCTTTTAGCTTATTATTTATACTTTATATAGTACTTTTTTACTCTATTTCTATATATTTTTATAGCTAAGTTAAGCTCCTAGGAAGTTAGCTTACTCCCCTTAAGCAGGCCTCGTATTATAGCGCGCTTATTAAAAGCGGTATAGTGCGGTAGAGGGGGGTAAGATGAGGTTTTGCAGAGGGACAAGTTAAGGTGTAAACCGGGGAGGGTCTGCTCGATGTAATGAAAGGTACCGAGCTTACCCCTGTCTGGCGTGCCTGGATCTGGCATCTTGGTCCGCCGCTAGTGAGGGAGCCATGTAACGTCGACATCCCACCCTCTTTTTGCATCCCCGCTCGAGCCGCCTCGTGGTCTGGTTGTCTGGTTCTCTGAGCGGTCTGACGGAGATCAGCCGACGGAAGAACTGAGTTGTGGGGCTTCCACAAGGTTGGTGTGAATTTTTGTTTCTACATTGGATTTGCGCCTTCCCCTTGGCGGACATGGTTGAGTAAGTGATCAGCATCATCGATAGGAACGGCGAGCATTAACATCTCTTAACCGAGCCGCCTCAGCCGGCGTCAGTGATGCGCGCCCGAATCAGATATTGCGGCTGGCTGTATGCGGGTTTAGAACGGTTTCGCGGGCCCCAATCGTCGAGTCTTTGTCGGGAAAAGCGCCCGCGACGAGAGAGAGAGAGAGAGAGAGGCGTATATCTGAATGGGTCTGCTGGTGGGCCGCAAACATCTGCCTTGAGTCTTTTGATGGGGAATTCGGCTCAAAGGTGAGAGAGGTTGGCTGGGTGGCCCAGGCGTCTTTTCTGCCAATATTTCAATCTGCTCGAGTCAGTTGTCGGCACCAATCGATTTCGGGGCTCCAGATAAGCTCTTTCACTGGGTCTCCAAGAACTGACTGAGCCTTAAAGACTGAAAATCGATTGAGGCGAGATGGCGGTTGTGGATGCGGCCTCGACAAATTGTCGTCAAAGGCAGATGGACAAATAGAGTATGTCATATCGAAGTTCTCGCATCATTGCACAAAAGATTGCGAGTCATCAGTGAGAACGTCAGACTGGACAGAAAAGGGATAACAGCGAGTCAAGACTGACATGGTGTTATTACACATCTAGATCAGAGAGGATTTGTGAGATGGGTATCAAGCTTTCCGAACTTCGTGACACGATCCGCGACTTGTTATCGCCCTCCGAAGTCAAGGGCAATCCCTTCCAGGCTTTCGAGATAAACAGCCATCAAATCAGGAAAATCAAACTGCCAAAAAAAAACGCCTCTTAGCTAAAGTCCCACGATTCTCCCCACAACTCGTTCAGATTCAATCCCAGAGCTTCAAGATTAAAGTCGGGATTGAACTGCTGTGTCTTTGCCGCCAACACACTGTCAGCAACGAGTGCTGGGGAGAAGTCTTCGTGAAGACTCACCTGCGGGTCCATGGATGGGGCCATCCAAGGCAGCGGTTGAGGCAGCAGTCCGTCAACGGTGTTTTGGGACGGTGGGTAACCCTGGAAGGAGAAGGGCGTCACAGACTTGGGGAGCCCGGTCAGCATGACTTCGGCTTTCCGATAAATATCAGGGGAGAAGCCCACCTTGGGTCTATCAGGAACCTCGAGACCGGGAATCTTGGACAGCTCCGATTGCTGACTAGAGACCGGCGGCTCTTGGTTCGCCAGTAGCTTGTAGTGCAGATTGACGAACCTCTCCGCTGACGATGCCTTCGCTTGTTCCGGCGTCTTCGTTCCCAGGTGGGCTTCGAGTAGGCCGAGTGAGGAGCACATGATGGAGTAGCCCCATGGCTCGTTGTTGCCGGTTCGCAAGAGTCTGTCCTCTCTCATCGAGAGACACTTCTCAAGCAGCTTGACGGTGTGTTGCGAGTTGATCATAATCATGTTTGTTGAACCTCGGGGTTGCAGCATCGTTACACTACAGAGGTTTACCGCAGTGGTGAGGGTATCCTCACGCAGGAAGTTCAGGCAACGAATGCCCTGCTCATAGAGCTTGTCGTGCAGAAGAACCATATCTCTGGCGGCGTTGTAGTATATGATTTCTGAGTACTGATATTTGGCGTTGGACTTGCGGAGCTTTAGGAATGGTTGGTGGAGGGGAATGATGTATTGGCGGAGCTGGATATGTAGCAGAGTGTAGGCGAGAAGTGGGCGTTTGCCACCGTGGGTGTTATTGTTATTGTGCTCCCATGACGGTAGAGAGTCGATTTCGTGGGTGATGTCGTTCGTATACCTGATGACTTGATCGTAGTCGATCTCCCCCGGCGGTCCGCATAGAAGTCGGCTGAGCTCCATGCGCAAGGGCAGACTCTGGCGGGCGAGATTCTGGTAAGAAGAGTAGGTGTACTCCTTTCCGAGCTTGGATGGGGGCAGCTGCGTCGTGTCCTCGTCGAAGTCTTCATCGTCCAAGTTCCTAGGTGGTTGCACGTCGTAGTGCAACTGACTCACCAGTGTAGGAAGGCCATGGTCGAAAGAAGCCTGCATGTCGAATTCTTGGACCGTCGCCCAGATCCTTCGCCTCATCTCCTGGTTGTATACTGAGATCTTGCCAGACATGTGACTGGGCTCACGGTGCAAGCCGACCGAAATTCCATCCTGGATGAGAGCTCCCGAGTTCGTCCAGAAGCGCTTCTTCTTCACCGAGTTGACACGCTTGCCGAGATACAAGAGGCAGGCAATTTGATAATGGATGAGCTTGCGGTGCTTCATGCTCTGGTTGTTTTGCCATTCCTCGACGGCCTTAATCCATCTCTCAGCAGTGGTTTGAGCGTTAGAGACCATTCCCGTGAATCTCAGATGCTCATGGGTGCGGATACAGTTCGCAACCGCGATGATGGACAGAATCAGTGCTGTGAAGGCGGCGTAGCGGGACTCGGTTGGGTTCTCCCAGAATTGAGAGTACTCCCTCCTGAAAGTGGGAATATGAATGATGCGGTGCATTTGCTCGAATTGGTCAATGTAGACCTCGACCAAGGAGTCCACTGTCTCCTTGGGTGGCATGAGAGCCTCGAGCTTGGGATCCGGCTGAGCGAAGAACTTGTCCCTGTCCTCCTTGCGCTTCTTGCGATCCTTGCGATCGTGGGCCTTCACTGGCTTCAGCCACTCATCTGCCGTCTCCTTCATGAAAGGACAGAGGCCAGTCAACTGAGATTGAGTTAGGAAAGATGTCCTTCGAAAAGTCATGGAAGGTCTCGGGCTAGCTCGGCAAACCTACCTCAGTGAACGCCATCGTGGCATTGTGAGGGCCAAAATACCTCGTCCTGAATTCCTTGCCTCTGAAAAAGCGCAGCTCGGGTTTGTCACCACCGTCGCTGTACTGGTGCCAGCACTTCTCCATTTGCGCGTTGCTCGCACAAGGATCGGCTGGCGTGTCGGTGAGCTCATCCTTCTGAGTGTGTGGTGAAGTAGTGCCCGCCACTGTGCTGCCGTCGAAAGAAGACATGGCTTGTCGAGTCAGCTGAGTCTTGAGCTGAGCGACCTCGAGTTCCAAGCGGCGGATGCGGTCATGGTCCTTGGCCGCCTCCCGAACAAGTGACATGTCGGTTTCCTTGCTGGTCATGGCCAATTCGCCATTCCTCCGTGAGTCCAACTGGGCAAATGCGGGCGGAACGCCGGAACTGGCATTCAAGACAACGCCAGACTTGGTCTCGTAGGTGCAGCGGTCAGGAGTGCCGCTCTTGAGGCATCGCTGGCAAGGATAGCCGCGATCACAGGACAGCTTCCTTCGGCGGCACTCCAAGCAGCTCAGGCGGACGCGTTGACGCTTGCGGGGGTGCTGGCTGTTCTCATCATCATCGCCTCTCGAATTGGTGGGGGAGAGACTCCCGGTCTCGTCCACTGAGGGGGGGGACATTGTGGGTTGTCGTTTTTTGATGCGGCTGTCCGGTCGATGTTGCAGCACAAACAAGATGTGAGGATGATCAAAAGCGAGAGGAAAAGAGACCGCGCGCGACGCTTGCCACCAGCATGGTTATAACAAAAGTACGAAGTGACAAAGTCGAACACAGCCTCCGGTCCAGAGCGCTCTTTTCACCTGCCGTTTGCTGTCAAGATGTGCTTGAAAATCCAAGGGAAGAAACTTGCCCCTGTCAGTCGCACCAAGTTACAGCCGAGGTGCGGACGTTCGCGCCTTAGCAATCGTGCACCAAACCTTTGCCTGGATTCTGTTAACAGATGCCTGAGCTGCTTACCTAAGACCGATGTCTCCGAGCGCCGAGGTGGTATAACCGAGCTCATCCGAGCCAAAATTTCCACCTCCATCTGGGGCATCTGATAAGATTAGATCGGGCCTTCACCCCAATTGTTCTCCATCCTTTGACTCACACTGCAAGGATCACCATCAGATAATTTGCTCTCTCCACCCACAAGCCGAAGGGATGCCACACAATGAGCCGACGTAAGACGCGTGGTTGCCACCATCTTTACATAAATCGAAATGCCCTCATCCACGGTCATCCACGTCGATTGTCACGCAAGATGGGGGGGATTGCGAGCCCTCGAGGACGCGGCCTCGCAAGACCAGACGAAGCTATACAGAACTACAGACCACCGGGCAATCGCTGGACGACACCCCGTACGCAAGTCGAATCCTGCTGACCTTTTAGTTGACAATGCTGCTATCACACACACACACAACAGCCGCTTCATGAGAGTTACCTTGCCTGGCATATGAAATTTTCAATGACCTTCCTCCTTCGAGGGATAGTACTTGGAAACCGCAACTACGGACCTCGACCTGCAATAAGTCTACACTAGTGCTGTGCCACACCGACCATCACTAGGTTGCCGACAATCCCGGACTCGCGATGCAACCGACTCCATCAATGGATCTTTTGCTGTCACCCGAACCTACGGTGAACCCTTGGCGCCATTGTTGGCATTGGATCAAGCATCGTCATCGGCATCGAAGCAATGCTTAATTCTCGTTGACACCCGCGTGCGCGGTTTGGCTGTCAGAATGCAACCTCAACCGCAATCAATGCATAATATTTTGTCAAAGATGCAAAAACGGGATCTGCTGGCACGGAGGCATTTGACGGACAAAGGCTGAAGCGATGACCCCGATATCATCGGGATTCAGGCTCTCGGGTCCCGAAAATGTCCTCTGCAAGTCTTCGGTGTCCAACCCAAGGCCAGGAACAAGGGGATCATGCATGCAAGCGGATGGTCGACTTCTCAGCTGCATCGAGACGAGGCCTTTCACGTTCCTTTGCAGATGGAACCCTCGCATTCCCAGCAGTTACGAACACCACACCACTTTCCCAAAAAGCTTCTCGCCGACCCGACGGGCTCCAACTTGGTGTGATCGCCCTCACCAGGTTTTTCTTTTCTTCAGTCCACATTAAAGTTATCAGATCAAAGCATCCCTGTCGATGCGGACCAGCACTCCGAGATCGGTGCAGGGTCCGGCGCACAGCCACAAGAAGGCTGCGAAGGCTTGAAGCGTTTCAAGGAGACCGACGTCAAACATTGCACGGAATACTAGCTTGCACCAACTCCGGGTGAACCTTAGCATTGTGAGACACCAACTGGAGCGGAAACGAGCTGGTGGCCACACAACGTGTTGCTTCAATCTGGCCATAGGAACCGAGACTTCCTGTCCTCAAAACCACGGGCCAGATTGCTCCTCTCTTCAACTTCAATTGAAGCCTGCAATAATTGACAGGCGCCAAGGACTACGATGCGTCTTCTTCTCACTTTTTGGACCGGATTGCTTGCGATAGTGGAGGCCAATCATATCCCCGGTAGGAGCTTTGATCGATTCATCTGCATATTCTTGGAAAACCAGGTCCGCAGCCCAGCCCACATTCCTCTACCAGCAGAACCCTTTACTGATATCAACTGTCCACAGGACTTCGCCAAAGTAGTCAAGGATTCCCACATCGTCGATCTCAAAAAGGAAGGGATTCTGTTGTCCAATTACTATGCTCAAACGCACCCGAGCCAACCGAACTACATCGCAGCTCTCGCCGGTGACTACTTCGGCCTGAACCATGACGAACGTATACGACTGCCAATCAACGTCTCTACTATCGTGGACCTTCTTGACTGGCGGGGCTTGTCATGGAAGGCTTACATGGAGGATATGCCAGGTCCGGGCTACTTGGGCGATGCTAGTGATGGGCAGACAGGCGGTGGCAAGTGGGACTATGTCCGAAAGCACAAGTGGGCTGGCCTGTCGATGGCACTTCGTCAGCGGATGCTAATACTCGTGCAGCCCTTTCGTCTCGTTTGACTCCATCAATCTCAACGGAACCAGGCTGCTCAACATCCAGGCCTTCGATGACTGGAAGGTCGATTTTGAGGCCAAGAAGGTTCCCCAGTACGTCTTCATGGCACCCAACATGATGAACGACGGTCACAATACGACGCTTGAATATGCGACAAAGTGGGCCCATGACTTTTTGAAGCCCATGTTGGCTCCGGGGGCATTCAAGGAACGGACGCTCATTCTCCTAACCTACGACGAGTCGGAGGACAAAGGGAAGCCGAATCAAATTGCGTCGTTGCTGATGGGTACTGCGATTCCCAAAGAACTGCAAGGCACCGAAGACAGGACCTTCTACTCACACTATTCGATGCTATCTACGCTCGAGTTCAACTGGGAACTGCCGAATCTTGGTCGGTACGATGTTGGCGCCAATATTTACCAATTCACGCAGAATCTAGGAAGCAAGGTCCTTGTAGCGAACAAAGATCCCCCTAACATGGCCGACGTAAACAACTCCGAGTCGTATCCGGGGGCTCTGAATAACGATAGCGCCAAGTTCCGCCCTTATCCACCCCCTAACCTTGGCCTCAATGGATCGAGCGGACTGCCGATCTTGGAACACATCCGTCTATTATGGGTCTTCCATAAAGAGGAGACGCCATACGATGGTAACGGGACTCTGTACGATGCAAAATTTCAACCCCAGTACATTCCACAGGTTGCCATCAAGAAGGGAGCTTGAGCCTCTGAAGCGATAGAACGCCCTACGGAAGCTGTGATGCTTCCGTTCCCGCCGGATCAAGCCGTGGAGCGGCCAAGGACCTCAGCTTGACGACCACGCAAAGCCGGCAAATTAATGCCACCAGGAGCAGGCAGAGAAGTTGGCATTGGCACTTGTAGTGCAGCAGAAGCAGAAGCTTCGCATCTGTATCATTGGAGTGTTCCCAGCTTATGGAGAGTCCAATGGCCAACGGCATCCTGTCGTAATGCTGGGAATCTTCCCAATGATCAGCCGACAATCGCCTCTAGAAAGCTGACTTCGACGGGTATAACCAATAATCCTGTCTAACTGGAGTTTAAGTTCAGCACTAGCGGAGCGCCGGTGCTTCTTGGGACATGAAATTGTGTCAGACATCCTGACATGATTCCCAAAATCATCAGACTGTTGGAAGTTGAAGACGACTGCACCGCGTGCGCTACATAACCGCAACAGATTACAAGCTCAGATCTAGGCTGCGTTGAGCTTGACGGCGACAGGGCCTGGTTTTCTGGGTAGAAGACTTACTTGCGCTCGGCGCCTCCTTAATGAGACGTTCTTGATTATACGACTCATACCATTTTATTGACAACTACATAAAAAAGGGACAGATTGTTTGGCCGGGATCACTGATTGCGGGATGCAGGTGTCAATCCGAAAGAGAGGCAAGGGGGGCATCAGATGAATGCATTAATCAGTCAAATTAACGGCCATTAACAAATTCTGGCCGGTTTAGATCTATGGGCTTTCAAAACGCTGCCTTCAAAACTTGTGACAGAAGTCCAGACCAATCCTTCTCTCTTCCAGGCCATCGCTGGAGTTTTCGGCATTACAATGAGATCAACTCTATTTCTCGATACTGCTGAAGCTTGTCTCCACGGATTTCCGGGCCAAAGTCAATACCGTGCCTCGTCCTGACTTCTCGGCGTTCAGAACGACTTCCTCGGTTTGAACGCCGAAAATGAGCATCCTTTCGGCAACATCCGTGGATGGTTGCTCGTCGCGACACAAAGCCGAATGTCAGACTCACGGGCCTTCAGAATCGGAAATGGGTCTCAGTTGCCAGCCCTGCGACCATAAGCTATAGCGAAATCGCGGTCTGAGGAAATGCTTCAATTCGGAATGGCCACTTAACGACGCGCGGGATTTTGTTAGCTTACATGACTCGAGGACGCAGGCTGTTCACGCTATCGTGAAGCCAGGTGTGGTGTTGACGGCTTAGAAGCACGGCGTGTTCTCTAGACGCACCACACCCGGTGACGAAGGCCTCATTAATAAGTCGTGCCGAGGTACGCTATCAGATTCATCTCTCATGTTGAATGAATGCCCAGTTGAGCCGTCCGCCAAGGGTTCTCAATTTTCCGACGTGAATGCGACCGCGATGACTTTAGTAGCGCCACCATCGCGGACCGGCTGCGCTCTCGTCGCGTTAGTTCCGAGGCGGTCGCCTCAAAGATCCTCCACCAAGGACGCCTAGCGGCCGCCAGCTAGTATCATCTCTGTCAGTCTCGCAACTGTCAGTATGCAAACCAGGACGCCAGTAAACGGCCTAAGAATCTCGTCTCCCAGGTCGACCCTTTCCCCCCCTGGGGGGGGGGGGGGGGTCGACCTGTTCACAACACGACTTCCAGCCTAGTCATCACGACAAGCTGCATGTCGCCCCCACTTTGCCCGTTTCTTGAAAGTCATTTTGCAACTATCAAGGTAGCATTTCAGACGGGACTGTGACCCTGTGGAACAAGACCTGCCATTGGCGTTCTTGCACGACGCGGAAAAGAAAACGTCGATCACCTCGCGACCGGGAGCCAATGCGGGTATCCGTCAAAATGGATCCAGAGAACACACAATTGTAACGTCTCGAGATGAGCAACGATTCTTGTACGACACAACAACGCTGCTCACTGACACATGTTGGAGGTCTGGGTTCGTGTTCGAACGCCAGGTCTGTACTACTGTTTCGTATCTACCGCATGTCGTTCTACATCCCCCAAGACTACCGCCCGGCTGCCGGCATCCGACATGCCAAGCTTTCAAGCGCCGCTTAGACGCCCGTTGAGAACTGGGCGAAGCCCGAACACACATTGGGCACATTGCTGCAATGACAGTGGCTTCAAGCGGCCTTGCTTTCTCCTGACAATTTGGTCGGATGTCAGTCTTACTTGCAGGTGTTGGCCATGTATAATCCAGGTTTTCGATCTCCTCAAATCGATGAATCTGGATGAGTTAACATTGCAAGGCGATAATATAGTCCCTTTTCCCGTACGAGCCTGCTCACCCCGACATGGCTCCTATTGTTGTCATTTTGCGGCGAATGGTACAATGCGGGAGAAGCAGCGCATAAACGAGGTGTTCTTTTCACACAAGCTCCATGCTCTGTGGTTGGTCTATCTCGGTGTTGCGGCTTACTGAGTTGTAGATGGAAATTCTCCGGGGGTTGGATAAAACTACAAAAGTACACCTGTGGAAGCCAAACATGATTCAGTTCCCCAGCACTAAGCATAATGACTTTGCCCGGGAAGAGGGGAGGACAACGGACGGCACGCCGGGAGGCCGGGAGGCCTATGCTTCGTCCAAGTTGTTACGGCATTTCCCAAGTTAGGCTTGCGTTGCGGCTAATGCAACATTGGCGATGAGGTCAGGAAAACTGAGAACTGGCCGGGTTTGTGACTCTTCTAGTGCCTTTCGCTGAACATGGCGGGCCAGCTCTCGGTGACACGAGAAACATGCACGAAACCGTTCGCGCCCAGCAAAAGCCTCATCAAGCGATCCAAACTGGCGAAGAGACGACCAGGATCCACAGCCACGAGGTTCTATCAATCGACTTTTGTCGTTGACTCCCGGCGGAAATCCTCTGCAGCCACTTATCCTCAGCCAGGTGACATCCGATGATTCCTCTTGGGTCACGGACGTCTTGACGTTCTAGCCGAATGACACCGATCCCGGCCCGTCCGCACGCTCACAATTCCTCTCAGCGCTCTCTACTCAGAGCTTCGATGCGTGTCAAGTCTCATTGCTCATTGGAAAGACTGTTTCTTTGATGACAGTACGGATGCGCACGCAGCTTCCGCTCTCGAGCAATGTGGAGGAAGGGAAAAAGCTACTAGAAAAGGCAAGCAAGCGGAGCACAAACACACACACACACACACACACACTAGACGGGACAGATCAGCCCAAGGTTTGGCGTGCTTGTTCGCGATTTCCTAGTCTCCCGTGCGGCGGATCAGTACTTCATACCCCCCTGACTGGGATAGAAAAGCAAGCCAAGGACACCTCACCTTGCTCGGACGGCATGGCGCAGCTTATATCGCAGATATGTCCCCCACGGCCCCTCCTCCCATCTAGGACGACATCGACAACTAAGCGTCTGTGGTCGTTCGTCATATCCATCGAAGGGAGATTCGTCTTTGTTCGCGACAAGGGCCCTCGTTCATCTACCTTCTCTTGTCGCCTTCCGGCAACATCTTTTAGCCTCGTCAGACGTTTGGCTCGATTGACAGCAGCGAGGCGTTATGAGGCGGAAAATTCCCCTCGGCCTAGTGGCCGCAGTCGCCTTCTTTGGCGTGTCACACGCGAAGTTGACTGACTACGTAGCTCAGCTTCCCTCATGCGGGGTGAGTGATATTCTGGCATTTCGGTCGACTAACACGAACCCCAGCTGACCTTGTACTATCTTCTAGTTGACATGCATTGCTCAAGAAATACCGAAATCGCCGTGTCAGACCTTTGACAACGATACATGTATATGCAACGACGAAGGATTGAAGGCGCAGGTCCAAGTCTGTCTTGTTGACAAGTGTAATAGACTAGAAGCAATAGGTGAGCCGCCCCATGCAAGCTGGTACGGCGGGAATATGACTGACATTGCATGCGACCAGACGTTGCGAGGATAGAGGCTAAAGCTTGCCAGAGACCGATACGAGAACGCAAGGTAGACATCTTGGCGCCGTTGGCGATTCAGATCACTGGCTTCCTGATGGTTCCGCTGCGGCTTTCCGCGCGATGGTCGACGATGCGTCGTTTCGCCCCGGATGACTGGATCATGCTCTTCACAGGGGTAAGATCAGTGAGGAATGTGAAACGTCGAAGGCTAACATTCACAGGTCCTTTTCGCCATTTTCGTGGTTCTTGGACAACTCGGTGCGTCAATCAGCGTTTTCATCCTTGTTCCCAGCTGATAATCCCCAGCTGGTGCGGTCGCCTTTGGTGAAGATATCTGGATGGTGGAAGAGGACGAGCTTACCTTCGGACTCAAGGTTAGGTCAATGAGCCGAGTTCAAGAACAACACTAACCAATGCAGATATTTTTCATTGACGAGAGCTTCTACTTGGCATGTCTTTGCCTCACAAAGATATCTGTTCTGTTCTTCTATCTGCGTATTTTCCCCAACAAAACATTCCGCTGGGCTACCGTGGCCACGATGGCCTACATCATCGTCTCGACGACCGTGCTCCTCTTCATGCAGATATTCCAATGCATACCGTTCGATTTCAACTGGGTGGGCTGGAAAGGCGACTTTGGGCCGCACCATTGCCTCGACATCAATGTGCTCGCCTTCGTCGCGGGCGGATTGAGCATCAGCCACGACATAATTATTTTGTTTCTACCACTACCGCTGTTATACAAACTCAACATATCGCGACGAAAGAAGGCGGGTATTTTCGTCATGTTCAGTCTCGGAGTTTTCATCCTGATCACCTCATGCGTGAGGCTGCAGTACATCGTCAACTTCACTCGCTCCCTCAACCCTACGTGGGACTTCACGGATCCTTTAATCTGGTCAGGGGTGGAGGTATCGGTGTCGATGATTGTGGTATGCCTGCCGGCGGTCAGAACACTGCTGAATCGCGTTTTGCCAAATCTCTTCGGCTCTACTGCCACGGAAATCACACCGCGGCACAAGGTATCGGCGGTATCAGGGTTCAGATCAATCGACAGCAACAACAAATATCGAAACCGAGACGACTACGAGGAGGAGCGAAGGGCTGTCGCGATAGCGGTGAAGCTAGTGGAGAAGAGGCGCAGGTTCTTCTCATTCATCCCGAGGAATGAGCCCAATGAGAGCGACTTGGAGCTGGGTGACAAGGTCAAAGGAGAAGTGAGAACGCATATTCGACATGGCGACGTGGAGTCGGCGACGAGAAAGAGTTCACTTGAGAGTGGTATCCATGTGAAAACGACGACTACCTTCGGGGATCCGGGACAGAGGCAACTAGACAAGGCGACTTTCTGAGGAGCAAGGATTCTCTAGTATGGAGGAGAAGAAGCAAGACGACACACAGAGCCAGGAGCTTCCGCGGCGGCGCGTTTCGGCACCAGCTCAGATTCACAGCAGGGAGTCACTTTGAGTACAGCATCAGATACTCGGTCAGACATGGATTTCGGTGATACCACTTACATGGAAGGGCATTGGGTTGACAAACACCACACTAAAACAAGAATGAGGTGAAATCTAAAAGTAATATCATTACAGCGGTATCCGAAGAAGAACACGCGAATTCCCCGAGAGCTAGTTGTGTGCAACGCCCATGTGGCAACCGTCCGACTAGAGCTTACGAACGGCTCGCAGCTGCCCCATAACGACGGGAGCTGCAAATCAAACACAACTCAATCGATAGCCAAGTTCTAACCAAGCCCACGCGACGTGCGGATGAGGCCGTCGAACCTAAGGGCCCAATGCGATCATTCGGGAGAGCACAACGCAGAGATACCAGATCCGGGGGTTCATCGGCAAGTCTGTTGCGTCGCTATCCCGCACCTACTTAGGCCCATAGGGAATACAGTTCATGTTTTCGTCTGAAGAGTGGCCTGATTGCATACCCTCCACAAGGACTGCCGTTCATTCAGGTTTTGGGGAGATCGCCAATCATCGAGCGCGCGGGCAAGGACATCCTCTGGAGAAAGTGCGGAGGAGGAAGCACGGAAGAATCTTGATGTTAGTACTCATTCGGGAACCACCTGAAACTCTACACGCGATTTCTGGGAGAACTCCCGTCGGGGGAGCCGTGGAAGGGGAATGGAAGCCGTTGGATGCCGAAATAAGTTGGAAGAGTGGGTTGTGTGGCTAAGAGAATTTGAGTTCGAACCCTGGAACAAGCGGGTTGTTCTTGGTCGTCGTTAGATGAGATGTCTTGGTCAGGTTGTTGTGTGTCTGGTGGGTTCAACGAAGTGTCTACTGATGAGCCAGCTAAGTGACTGTCGCAGTATGGCCGGACACCTCCGTGAGGGGACCCGACGAGCCCGGCTGATGGGACCCAGCCAACACGGTCGGTGAGCTTCGGTGTTCCTAAGCATCCTTCATGCAAGGATATGCACAGAAGGCAAAACACCACGCTCGGCTCTTGATAGTCCTCTCACCGAAAGGATGCAACTGACGTGAGAAATCCAACGAACCCCTTGCAGCCAAGCGATTAGGCAGCGAGACGAAAATGACCAAAGTTGCTCCTTCAGAACACATCAAGCGTCCAGAAATGGATTATTGCCGTCGTTTGTGCTGGTTTCTGAGGGCCCATTGGAGTGGAACTTCGTGTCCACGGTCATTGGCGAGTAACGCGTTCTGTGCTCGATTGATCCTCGCCGTGCTGCACCTCGTCTTGCAATGCGACGCTGCAGGCGACACAATGGATATCACAAGATCGGTATCAAGCGCCCTGCATAAACCGCGAAATCGGTGACGTGACGTGACTGGGATGTTCGCGTTGATAAGTTGTGAGACATGGGGAGACTTCGCGTATCTCTCAACAACCTGCCGTCTTTACTGTTCAAGCACTTGATGGAAAGCGGCTTTCAGCATGTCACCTCTCGCAGATTTCCTGCGCTTCATTGAACCCAAAGCTCTTGCCCGTCAGATCCTGACATCTTCACCGAGCCGCACACCTCTCGTCTCACTTGCTGCCGCCGGCCTCATCTACGCACTAAACAAGGCAATTTCACGATGGTACCTTCCAACATCTTCGCGCTGGGACTGGCGTAAGGAGATAGTACTCGTCACGGGCGGGAGCAGCGGTCTGGGAAGCCTTGTGGTACGCAACCTCGCCAACAGAGACATCAAAGTCGTCGCCGTCGACATTCGGTCTCCGCTGCTTCCACTCCCAGCCAACGTGAAGTACTACCAGCTCGACGTGGCCTCCCCCGAGGCGACCGGCGAAGTCGCAAAACGCATTCGACAAGATGTGGGAGAACCGACGGTACTGGTCAACAATGCTGGCTTTGGAACGGGGAAGCCGATGATGGAGGAGACCGAGAAGGAGATCCGCAGGACGTTTGACGTCAACATCGTCGCGCATTTCTTCATGATTCAGGAGTTTCTGCCGCACATGATTCGGGAGGATCACGGCCACGTCGTGACGATTGCCAGTATGGCGAGCTTCCTGACGGTTGCTTCGAATGTTGGGTATTCGTGTTCGAAGGCGGCTGCGTTGTCGTTTCACGAGGGATTGAGGCAAGAGCTGAGATACAGGTACAACGCGCGGAACGTGTGCACAAGGTACGTTCATCGTCACCACCGCCTGTATATGGAGCAGGACTGATGATGTCTGACTGAGTCGATTGAAGCATCCTACATCCCATGTTCACCCGCACGCCTCTGATTCAACTTGCTGTGGATAAAGGGGATTTCCCCGACGATCTGCTTGATCCTGAGGATGTCGCCGATGCCATCACTGGTCAGATTCTTGGGGGCGAGAGTGGGCAGGTTTTCTTGCCGCGACATTTTGGTCTGATCGCTGGGCTTCGGGGGTTCCCGACGTCTCTGCAGGAGTTAGCCCGGGGATCAAAGGCGCATGTCTTGGACGGTAGGCCTTTCTGCTAGTCGAGAAGACGACGGTCTAGATTGGAGATGGTTTTGGCCAAGGCTGGCTGATACATTCTTCCCCTTTGGGTGTTATATCCAGATTCTGCGACGAATCCTTTTGCTTTCTAGTGGAGCAAAAACAAATGTCATCTATTACTTGTGTATCGAGCTCAGATCAACCAGCCGTCTCAAACATGGCCGCGATCTCTCTTGAACCTCCATTGATGGGCACAGCATAGCTCATACAAGACCGATAAGATGGGTGTCTCCACAGAGTTCTTCTGTGCTTCTCGGACGACTTCGCCGAGGATGTTCTCATGCTCCATCAGATTCCCCTGTAGCGAAGCAGTTGCCGTCAGATGTGTCCTCTCAATCAAAAAGGGCCGGCCAGCAGTTCGGTTTGCACTCACCTTCCGGAAGTCGTCTTGCATGCTGGGCGTGATGTTCTCCCCTACGGGATTTGCCTGAATGATCTTCTCGATTGAGTCATCAGGCAGCTCGTGTCCAATGCTGCTTGCGACTTTAATGACTTCCTTCATGGCAGGGACCACCAAGGTGTTCATAGACTTGGGCGTCAGTTGCAACTCGCTCGCATTCAATCCCGTCAGGGCACAGATGGGGTTGAAAGAAGCGTTGTTGATGAGCTTGCTCCAGCGATCGTACTCGACTTCAGGCTTGTAGACACACGTCGTCTTCCCCCCAGCGCCGTAGAGCCTCACAAATCGTTGCGCTGCTACGACCTGCTCTTCCTTGCCAAGATTGGGATTCTCAAAAGCACCAACGTGCAGGAGGTCTGGCTTTTTCTGTTCCACGACGCCTGGCGCGATCTCATGTGCGTCGATGCGACTGACGCCGGAAAGGACGACGTTTGAGGGGAAACGCTCGAAGAACGGCCGCTGGATGTTGAGGCCGTTCTGAACGAGGACGATGACTGTGTGGCCTGGCGTTACGGCTGGGGCGATGAGGTCGACCACTGGTAGCGGGGCGTCGGGTACGTTCTTGGTAGTGCAGACTATGTAGTCGAATCGCTGATCTGAGTTTGAGCTTGAAGAATTAGGAACGGAATTGATGACTGGATGAACATGGTAAGCTAGGCCGTGTTTGTAATGCGAATAAAGACTTGGGCTTGACCTTGGGTTGGGCGCCAGCTTTCCACGTTGCCGTGATCGCAAGACGTGATGGTAAAGCCATTCCGAACGACAACATCGTAGTTTGATCGGAGAACCGCGGTCACTTGTGCCAAATTTCCTGTCTCCATGTTCAGGGCAGCTATCGTGCCTACTCCACCACTGCCGACGAGGAGCACGCGAGCTTTGGTGGAAGACATCCTGAGGGTTTTTTTTTTTGGGGGGGGGGGGGGGGGGGGGAGAGAGACCGCGCAGGTCAGTAATCCACGAGGTGTGAAGTCGGGCCAGATTCTCAGGATGGACAAGTTGGCCGCATTATTGCAGCTAGTGTAGAATGTGAAATATGCTCGGGAGACTCACCAAGTACGCCGAGATTCATTACTCGAGGACCGCCGTAACCAGAAGCCGGTTCTTGGTAAACTACCCCGCCTCGCTGGCCCCACCAGTGGACCGGCCCGGCTCCGGCTTGAATTTCGGCTTCGGCTCCCGATCCGTATTGATAACAGCCTTTAGCGCAACCTGGCGGAACGAAAGCATCATCACGTGTTGAAACATTCACCAAGAGTCGTGAGGACAAAGGTTGTAAAGTAAGCTCTCGAAAACGCAGTGACGCCCATTTGGCCAAGCCTAGTAGGGCTCTATGGCGCCGCGCTTTGTCCTGGATCGGCCTGTGGCTTGAAGATGATATTTCGGTGATCCATTCCACTCGATGAAGCTGATGATCTGGTCATGTGCGTAGTTACGGGAAAGAGACTTCACAAGGAGAGATCATTAATAGCAGACAATAGATCTGAGGGTGTTTGAATCAGGCCTCCAGCGTGGAGCTCTTAGCTTCGGTGTGGCCAGGCTTTAAGCGCTTGTTTATTTCTTCTCAAGGCGAAACATGGTCTTGCTTATTTTTCCTGGGGGGAACCACCAAACGTCGCGTCGGAAGTCAGCCGCAAGCATCCTAACCCTCGAGAAATGACACCCTGCGAAGACCCACTAGGTCTGAACCAGCTTTGGTGCGAAGCCATAAAGCCTTAGTTGCAACCGTTCCTTTTCCAAGGTTCCAGCGCAAAGAATCCAGGAAAAGAAGATGTGGAAATCGAGGGACCGCAGTAGACTTTTACAGCTAGTGTTGATGTGAACCGTCGATACCCCAGCTGGCCAACTCCGCGCGAGGGTACCTTGTCTTTGTTTTGCCCCTCACACTAGCGACAAAATGCGTCACTGGCTACCCGTCTGCGCGATCACCGCCTTTGCGCAAAATGCCTTCGCTTTGAATCAATTCCGCCGGCCTGCTGTCGATGGACCAACCGGTGATTACGGCGAGAAACCGGTCTACGAGGTCGGCAAAGACATCACGTTCCTCTTGGACACGGATGTCGACCAGATCGACTTGGTGGTTTGGAGCGACGCGTCTGATAAACTGAGGACGAGCTTATATAAGAGGCTCGTCAGTAAGTGTGCTGCTTAAACTGCGATGAATATTGCGGGACACGACACCCGTAGGCGAAAAGTGAGACTGATACATCACTAGACAATCTGTCCAGCAGGGCCTTTACTTAGAAGCCCAGCTTCGATGGCTTCCCGGCCGAAGCCCAATCTTTGAGTGTTTTCTACTTGACCTTCTCTCAAGCCGGAACTGTCAAGCAGGCTGCCCAGTCTCACTACCTCAACATCACCCAGTCTGCCGCAGCTGCAGCGTCCGCATCAGCTGCTGCCTCAACTACGTCCGCAGCCGCGACCGCGAACTCGGCCTCGCCAACCCCTGCAATAGCCCCCGACCCCTTCAGCCCGACCATTTCCGATTCATCGTCCGATGGCGCGGCGACCGACGCCGCGGCGCAACAAACCGGGACCAGCTATGGCAACGGCATTGATCTTTCAGCCGGCGTCGTAGCAGGCATCGCAGTTGGAGTTGTCCTGGGTACGATGCTTGTTGTTGGCGCTGCTGGACTCATGGCTTGGAGGAGGCATCGCAAGAGAGAGGCAGCCGAGAGTGGAGGACATACGCCCTTGGGAGGCGCTGCCCAAGGGCATTCCGCTCCCTCAGGATACGCACCTGCGGGTTCGCATTTCAACTCGGTCCAGTATGCGTCTCCAGTGCACTACGATCATCATGGCGAATGGAAGAACAACGTCCCAGCAATACCTATCGAGCTGGATCCTGAGAGGACGCCTGAGCTAGGCGGCGGAAACGAGCATGCAAGGAAGACAGGCGTTAGTCTGGCGACGTAGATAGTTGTGTAACCAGTGGACAAAAGAGCAAGTTATCGTAAGCATCCGAGTCTATCCCTTGTCTGCCGTTACGTTGTCGTTTAGTGGTGATCTTACGAGAGAAGAAGTGGCGCCTAGTTAAGTAGACGAAGAGCTCCTCGGGTTTCATTACGCCGAAGTTTAAACTTTCGGCCTTGTTTCGTTGAGAAAAAGATCACCCGACTTGTCGTTTTCGAAGGGATGCGGAACCCGCAGCCGAGGGGGTCAGCAGGGATGTCTGGGTTCCGAGGTCTCCGACTTGTATGACCAACACCGCCGAAAACTAGGCATGGAGCTGTTCCAGTCTGAGTCGACAATCGTTCTGTCACTGATCAGGAAACAAGACGGGCTTGCTGCTGCAGGTTTCCAGCCCGACACTGTCGGTCCAGCAGCTCCGGACGGAGAAACCGCGGCCGCGGACCCACCCGCCGCCGAGGTAGTTCCGCAATTTTGGCGTGGTCTGTTGGTTGGAAGCTGTGTCCTGAGCGTTTGTTTCTTCCACGTCCCAACCTCAACCAACACCAACACACAAACACCTCCTCTTTTCCCCTCTCGCACATGTGAGAAGGCAAAGCTCTCCCAAACGAAGTCTTCTCACCCTCCCCCAGCACGGCTGTCCAGAACTCTCTCGCGGAACATTTTCCCCCTATCGCGGACTCCGCCTCATCGGAATACCTATCTCATCTCAATCTTTAATCTCAAATCGGTATCCAATAAGCCGCTAGCCCTAAACCAAACCACGATGGAGCGACAGGCAAACGTCACTGCATCTTCCTCAGGCGCCGCCGCGGGAGCTGCCGCCGCCGTCGACCCCCGCGACCGCATTAAGTCGCACATGAACCGCGACCACAAGCGCGAACTCTCCCTCTACCTCCGGCACTACGCCGGTCTCGGCAGCGGAGCCGCCTCCGCGCCATGGCTGAAGGACGTCAGCTTCGAGGGCATGACCATCGCCGCCGGCGGGCTCGGTGGCAAGGAGTACTTCGTGGCCTTCGAACCGCCCTTGAAGTCCTGGGAGGATGTCCGCTCTGCCGTTGTCGAGATGGACCGTGTCTCTCGTCAGGCACTGGGGTACAGCGATATCACCGTCTCACATTTTGAGCCCGCGTCTGGAGTCGCGCTGGTTTCCTTCATTGGCGTCGCGTTCTACTTCGTCTGCTGGCTTACGCGGGGCTTTGTCCTGCCCGGTACACCTATTTGGGGTTTCCTGCAGAAGGTGTTCCCCGGTGGGCCGCTGTTCTACCGCTGGCTCATCAAGACTATGTTTCTTCCGGTTTTGGGCATTCATCTCGGTGAGTGCTACTGGTTCCACAAGACCAGACTGGTGAGGCACGGCATCGAGGCTGGAACCGGTCTGTGGTGGATGTGGGTCAGCACCTTGTTCTTTGAGGGATATCCTGGGTTCCAGAGGTTCGACGCTATCGTCGCGGAAAAGAGGAAGGAGAAGGAGGCTTTCGCAAAAAGTCACTAAACATCAAGGCTTTTCCGGCGTGAAGCTCCAAGCTTGACGCAGTCAGGTATGCCGAGGGAGAAAGACACGTACAGTTTGGCGAATCAAGGACAGTGTGCTGAGGCTCAGTCTTCGCCCGTGAATGAAGGAGGGAGGAGAGCGTCTTCGTCAGCCCGGAGTATTCCGTTGCCGACAAAGGACCATTGGGTATATCTGCACCCCGCTGGCGAGGAGTTGCTCGACCAGAATAATGATTCTCAAGCAGCGCGGAGGGTTGCTGCTGTCACATGGCGTGAGCGAAACCTGCATGATAGGTAAAATTGTTTACACAGAGAAAATGGTAATGAAAACGAAACACTTCTAGTCGCTGTAGCCGAGAATAGTCGTCCAACGGAGTGAATGCTCTTGTATAGCCAGCTCGAGAGCTCGTGTAAAACCCTGGGACGCAGTGAGTCCAATCATAATTCAACTCCTTGTCTGATTTCAGCCGAAGGTAACACTCGCGTGCCTTGCCGACTGCAGCTTCGCAGATTTTGCTCTTTCGAAATTGCATCTGACGTGTCATCACGTCGCCTGCAATGTTCATCTCGGGTGCAGGAATCATACATGGTACGGCTGATGGGCCCCTGTGAGCGTGGGTAGCATCCCGCTAACTGCGCTTGACACTGGCTTCTGGAAGAACTGAGACCAGGTGAGGTTGAGCACCATGGCACCGACTATTTGCGATGAACGAACGTCAAGCAGAAAAAGAAAGCGGCAAAAAGTAAAGATGGCGACAGCGTGTTCAATGTCAGAATGCAGATCAGGAAGTGACAGCGAAGATGCAGCTTCCAAGCTGTTGGCGTCGTTGACCGCAACGGGCTAGTGCATCGGACCCACCTCGGTTGCCCGTTTCCCCCTAAAATGTTTCGATCCCGGCGCTTCCTTCCGACCGCTCAGGGCCGCTGTCTTTCGCTCCTGCCTCCCGTCCAGTAAACAACACATCATCAACGTCACACTGGATGCCGGCACCCCACCTCCTTTCAATCGATTAAAAAGCAGCACATCTTCACACTTTCGTGCATCAATGTCACTATCCCCTTCCGAGTCAATTTTGCGAGTGTCAAGAGAAACAGGTGGCGTCTACAACCACCCACAATTGCGTGGACAAACGTCTACTTCAGTAAGAGGCCACATCAACACTCGATCATGGTTCGCCATGGCACAATGTCGTGACGAACGCATTTTCTGCTGCCAAGCAGCCACCGAACTTTCCAGCAGTTCGATCGCATCAGCGATCGCATCAGCTAGCAGTCGTCTCCGCGGTCCTAGATTCCAGCCCATGAATTCACCATATGAAGCTTGAAGCTGCTCGCACGAACAAAGAACAAAGACGATATCTGCAACCGACTTCGCGGCGCAACCTGACATGCAGGCTACCAAACGCTTGTTGCTCCCGTACTTCCCGCGCTCCTGGCTCAGTCGAGGCGAGCCCTTATGCGCTTCTTCAATCCTTCGGAATCCTGTTTTCAGGTTCTTTGCTTGAAAACCCAGCACGCCTGTGAAGCTGCTGTTATCAATACGCGACCATCGTCGCCGGCGCCGCTGCAGCACACAAGTCCTTTGAGAACTATGCGTATAGCAAACTTGGTTTGGCCATTGTGGCTATACAGGCGTCGCAAATACGATACAACCTTTCTGATAACCATGATGGAAGTAGGCTGTGAGGCTCGCCTCTATCTACAGAGCCTTCTGCGGCCAAACCCATCACCATGGCCCGCATCCGATCTTTCACGGGCCCAAGCTTAACTACAAAGGAGGGTTGCCTTCCTCGCTGGATCAGTCATCCAGTGTGCATAGTTGGCTGTCGCTCGCGGAGTGATTACGGTATCACTGAAACGAGCCATGCTTTCCAAGCTCGGCTGGAACCATTCATGTAGCCGAGGCACCTTGATATGCGACGGTACACCGCTTACTTTGCGGGCTAGTCGATCTCAACGTCGTCTTAACTGAGGAACTTGCCGGCCAAGTCGAAGCCAATGGAGAATGTTTTGTTGGCTCAAGCTATTGGGGCTGCCCAAAGTAACTACCGTGGCTTCGACTGTCACCAGCTTTTGGTATGAACGTGTGGTCATTTCACAATACCAGGCTGATCTTCGCGATATCTCATCGACCTAGTCAGCTGCATCCCATGACTCAAAGATTCTCAATGGCTCGCATCCATCCCATGTGCAACCTTTCGTCTGGTCTAATACGGTCATGACTTTAGCCTTTCCTCAATCTGTGCCTGGATCGAAAGCGAGTGATCCTGTGCTCGGTCTCGCTCTCGCTCAACTGCAGGGGCCATAGCCACCTTCGTCTTCTCGTCCAATACTAATTGGTGGGCTTTGCTATGCAGCCAGAGCACTGACATCACAAGTCTAACGACATCAATGCCGAGAGTAACTTTGCTGCTTAAACTCACAAGCGCAGGCTAACTAGCCCACGTGTCCTAGCCGGGCAACGGCTGTCTCGGCGGTTTGGCTGTGGAGTTTCAATGAGGTCATTACGCGCCGTTATGCTACTAGTACTGTTCTCCTCCGCGATGCATCCCTCCTTGGGATTGGCCTCGCAGATTTTGAGAAGATTTGTGGAAGGATGAAGTTGATCAACCGCAACTGACGGCAATGGGATCCTTTCACCGACTATCGGGAGGGTCCAAAACGAGGAATACGGGCCAATACGGCGGCACAACAGCACAGCCGCGCTGGCGGATGACCCCGCTCGACTACCTAGGTTTATCAACCCGCACCGTCCGCTAGGGTCACCGCTGCTGAGACCCTATGCGAGACCATGGGGTTGATGTACTGCACAGGCGGTTCATCATTCAGCTGCATCTCGCATCCGAGTCTGTTTAGTCTGCACTGAATCTTGATCAGCCGCACGTGGCTGGAAAACCAAAATTTTAACCATAGTGGACTTGAGGTTGGATTGCTAAGAATAAAGAGGGGCAAGCAGGGCCCCCTTGACTCGGACACTCTTGCGAACGGAACCTACCACAATCCGTCATCCCCTGGCTCGTGGGCTTTCAGGCTCTATCGACGAATCCCACGAACTGCCCTGTCATCCGCATACCTGGCCGCTAACGATTCTCGTAAGGACTGGGTCCCCTGCAATGAATAGGTCAATGGCCCATGCATGGTCCGCCTAGCCTCATTACGCCCACCTGAGCGCGGGTTCGCTGTGTAGGGTATCCATTACGATAATGGGACGATTGCGGGAGGATCGCGCCTCCCCGGACCCGAACTAAGAGAGAAATCGGAGAGATAGTGGTTTGGCTACTTCGGCAAGCATGTCCCACTGGCGTAACGGCAAACTTCGTTGACATATTAAAGACATAGCCCAATATTCTTTCATACTGTTATGCGGTCACGGCACTCTCTTCAATCTAAGGGACTCATAGCTTCGAGGCCACTCGCTTCCGCTGCAGGTTTCTCGGTCCCACCACGTCAACCCTAGGTAGGTCTCTGGCCTCTGTCGACTCGGTCGAGTCGCAGTATCCACCATGAGAGCTCAAAGCACAATCAGCAATGTCCTGAGCATCGTGGCCGTCACAGCCAGTCTCGTTGCCGCCAAACCCATTGTCGCCAGATGGGCTGTCGGAGAGGTCGTGGAAACTTCTAGTGGACGGGTTCAAGGACACGCCGCGGCCGGTGCAGACCAGGTGAGAATCGTTGCGACTGCGCTTTCTAGCAAAGTACTAACATGATCAGGTATCCGAGTACCTGGGTATTCCGTACGCAGAGCCGCCCGTCGGCAGACTTCGCTTTCAGCCTCCAGTCAAGTTTACCGGCACTGCGACAATCAACGGCTCCACATTTGTCCGTAAGGCCATTAAACACCAAGATCGTTGAAGTGCCGAGCACTTCTCGAAAACAGTTTTCTCAGTGTCTGTTCTCGACCAGAGACTAACAAAGCTTTGACCAGGGTCATCAATGCATGCAGCCGGAGGGCAGCAGCACCAGCCTTGACGCCATCAAGAAGCTCGGGGTTCCTGCATCAGCGGCTGCCGTCCTCGCGGCACTCACCGACACTGGCTCTCAAAGCGAAGACTGCTTAACTCTGAACGTGTGGACCAAGCCACAGACTGGCGATGCCACGAAGGCTGTGTTGGTTTGGATTCACGGCGGCGCATTTTCAACGGGTAATGAATACGCCTTCATCTGATGTGTCGGCCATCCTGTGTACTGACTCGAGCACAGGAAGTTCCCGCACCGCCGCCTACAACGGAAAGTTCATCGCGGACCTTAACGACGTCGTGGTGGTGTCCATGAAGTAAGTTTCGGCGGGATTCGGGGTTAAAAACAAATCAAATCTAACACGGATCACCCTGAAAGCTACCGCCTCAATGTATTCGGTTTTCCTGGAAATCCCGTCACCGCTCCTAACCTAGGTCTCCTCGATGTTCGGTTGGCCCTGCAGTGGGTTCGCGACAACGTCGCTCACTTTGGAGGCGATACTGAGCGTATCACAATCTTCGGTCAATCAGCCGGCGGTTCCATGGTTGACTATTACTCCTACGCCTACGCATCGGACCCCATCGCCAATGGCTTCATTCAGATGAGTGGTGTTGCGGGCGGCTTTGGAACATTCACCAATGCGACCGTGAACAAGAAGTGGTTCAACATCACCGACAATGTTGGTTGTGGGGGCAACACGGCCGATCCCAAGGCTGTGACCGAGTGCATGCTGAACAAGACCGCGGAGGAAATCGTTTCCCATGGATTGTCGGCTCAAGACGCCGGGCTCGGCTCAGCAAAGGAGTTGTCATTTGCGCCAACTGTCGACAATACTCTGGTCTACGAAGACTACAGTGGGCGCACGTCTGCTGACGGAGGTTATCTGATTGGCAACTTGGAGAATGAGGCCGGCCTGTTCAAGCTTGGATCCCCTGACACCAACGAAACGTACTGGCTCGGATTCAACAATGTGGCTTTCACCTGCCCGGCCGGAAGAAGAGCGGCACGAGCCGTGACCGCCGGCCACCCGACCTGGAGGTACCGTTACTTCGGCGACTTCCCCAATATGGTTATTACCACTACGCCTCCCAGCGGAGCGTGGCATGCAGCTGAGGTTCGTTTACGCTTGCTTTTCGTTCCCCAATCCGCTTTCGACGTGAGACGCTCCAGCTGACGCAGCTTAGCTCCCGGTTCTGTTCAATACTGTTCCACAGGAGGCTATCAAGAGCACAGCTCAGGAGGTGGCGGTTGGCAAGTATCTCCGCGGCGCCTGGACTGCCTTCGCCAAGAACACTAAGACGGGTCTCAGCGACTATGACTGCCACGGCCGTTGGCCGGCTTACAAGCTTGATGATGAGAAGACGTTGAACCGCATTGCTTTCCAGAACGGAGCGGGAAGCAATCTCGTCGCGGGTGATTCTTACGACGGGCTGTGCGCGCTTCTCGGCCTTAGTGCCAATTGAAGGAGTCGATGACAGCCGGCAAAGCTATCTGCTAGATACATAGATACCTATCTCCCGTATAATTAGATAATTAGACTTACAACTAAAGCATCCTCGACGTGCGTTGCCCTTTGCCTTCTTCGTCTGCCCTATCATCGGATGTCGTGCTCTCGACTCCCGAGTTGAGCTCCAGAATTCCGATGCTCCTCACCGCGACAGCCTTTCCAACAAGTCTTGCTCGCTCGCTCGTGAAGGAGGAAAAATGGATTTCTTCCAGACTCCCCAGTAAATCTCTCATTCGCTCTCGGTTGTGTCAGATACTCGAACGATTCCCTCGAACTGGGATCGTTAGCCGTCAGGGGAAGCGGTCCCCACGTCCAGGAACGGAGCGAGGCCCCTGAAAAGGCAGGTGAACAGGGACACTAATTAGAGGAATTGACTCAATTGAGCGCTGGAAAGATACGTATGTACAAAGCCCTGATTCCTCAGGACTGAAGGCCAAAAAGTTGGCAGTGCACGCGCCAAACTCTAATTGGACTTCTTGTGCGACTTTCTTCACGGCGTCTTCTCCTCTTCTGCCTTTTCCGACCGATTATTCCCAACATATAAACACCAAAGGAGACTCGAACATACAACGTGCTTTACAAATAGATGGTTCTCACGGGAGCTGCCATGTCATTGTCCCCCTCACAACCGGATACTCTTCCCAGCCTGCTTCAGCTGCTGCATTAGTGAGTCGACCTGCTGCGTCTTCTCCCGCAGGCGGTCTGTTGCTGCCGTGGCCGAACCGCTGCCGCTAGCCACGACTGTCAACGTCTCTGTCACGTTGGACTCCTTGCTTGACAAGTACTCCGTCAGCATAACGGAGTCCTGCACCGGTGCCGACTGTCTGCGAGAGGATTAGCACCCGCATCATCCCGCGCATGCCATCATTGACGGATCACCCCTCTCGGCCTTCTCTTCTCAAGACGTGGCAGTCTGTGGTCCATACCTTTCACCGGTAACAGCCATCGATGGAACTTCTGATTCGATAGCCATTGGGTCAATTGCAACTCTCGGCGATGTCCGATTGATGGCGTCTTGTTTCGACTTCGCCCGATTAAGTACCGTTCTTGCGTTTGTGTCACGAGACCTGGCTACCGTCAGACTCAATTGAGTTTATCCGGTTTGACGATGGAGTGTACTTACGATATGTGTTCGAGCACTCTTTTCCGGTGCAAGTGTGTCCAATTGGGTCAAAGTTGGCATCAATTGAAGGCCTTTCCCCTCGAGAACGGTGTTCCTGTTCCCAAGGGCGAGCTTCATATATGTCACCGGCTTCGCCTCCAGCGACAGCGAGAGTGTTCCGAAAAAAAAACGCGCAAACGAGTAGTTCTCGACGCGTTAAGCACTTCCGCAAGCTGCCATGCGGCGGGGCATGCACGACATTGCGCGCTCCACCGTTTTGCAGAATGACGGACAGCTGCCGTCCCCAGTTCGGATCTTCATCCCCTCCCCGACAAATCCGGGGCGTCCAATGGGCTTATCGTCACCTGCTTTTGGTCTGGTCATTGGATCAGATAATAAGGCGGGCTGTTTGAGACAGTGGCCCCTTCCCTTGGTGGACGCTCTCAAAGGAGTTGTTCGCAAATGCGTGCGCAATACCTGGAGCGTCTGAGGAGGAGGCGGCGTTCGCGGTCAGCCCGGGCAACATCTGAGTCTTATAAGAAGCAGGCTGGATGCCTCGCTTCCTGGAGTTTCTTCCACTCAGCACCAACGCAGATATATCAACTTCGCAATTGAATGGCCTTCTTGCTGACTTCAAGCATATTTCAAACCCTTTCTCCATCCTAAGCAGCACTTTCTTATCAAGAAGAGCACCAACATGTCCCAACAGCATCTCTAGCGTGCACTCGCGAAGAAGAATGCTAACGCTCAAAGCCTCCCATCCCCCCGCTTGGTCCAGATCTACTTATCTCCCAAAACCCCGAAAGCCCATCTCCTACCTCGCCCCCATAGAATCTGTCATCTCGAAAACCCGGTTGGTTCCTTACATCAGCCGACAGGGCAACCGTTCATTGGACATGCCTAAGAAACACGAAGACTCCTCCCCTAAGTCGTCCAAGTCCTCCAACACTCGAGCTAGTTCGAACCTTGCAGTGAGACAACCAACAGTGAGTACGGCGGTGTTCGGGGGTCGGCATATGTACTCATGGGTATAGGGAACACACAATAGCGAATCCACACGTCCTCAGACCGACGACGACAGGGGAGGTAGTGAGGCTTCTGGAGCCAGACCCAGGTTCGTCGATCACATCCCGTCGACTGGGCGGGATTGAGCTAATGTGTAACCGAAAGAACAAATCAACCATCATCGGGTCGATCCCGTGTAGTTGAGCGACTTCGGAGCCCGGCCGACGCTTCCGACTCGGCGATTGGCCGCAACGGATCCAGCCCCGAACCTCCGTCGTACATTGACAACTACCTAGCCTACCGCAAGAAGGCATTCATCAAAGTCTTTATGGCGAAGGTATGCGAGTGGCTTGACGAACACGTCTGTCCTGGCGAAGAAGCGTTCGACCAAGACGGTGGGTACCCTGGCAGCTCTTCGTGCACGGGCTCGAGAGGGGTGAAGAGAGCAGCCAGCTCCGGCAAGCTGAATCCTGGGCAAAAGAGACAGAACAGAGGAGACGATCAGGAGGAGGATAAGCAGACCGACAGAGACGACGACAACCATGATCCGAACCGCAATAAGAAGCGTGCCAAAAAGGATGCAGATGATAATCGTCCAAGGTTCGCTTGCCCTTACTACAAACGCGACCCCATCAAATACAAGCATCATCGGAGCTGCTTTGGTCCTGGCTGGGCAGAGATCCACCGGTTGAAGTAAGTTCATAGAATCCCATTCCCAGCCACGGGAAATTGACGTAAGGAAGGGAGCACCTCCACCGTCGCCACCGACTTTATGCATGCAAAAGATGCTTCGAAACTTTCGGAAGCGAAAAGGCGCTGGACGACCACTCTAGGGCTGACGTCGTCTGCCCTGTCCGTAACAAGAAGTCTCACAAGTTGGATCCGAGTGCAGGAATGGACCAAGAGACGGCGAAGCGTCTAAGGGGACGCAAGCATCTCGGCAAGCAGGACGACATGGCTAAGTGGTACGATATCTATACTACCCTGTTCCCAGGGGAACTTGACGTGAAGAAGCTGCCAAGTCCCTGTAAGTTCTCTCCTAGCCAAACACCACTAGTAAAAGCTTGCGAAAGCGTCCAGGGTTTGACCTCGGATTAGGGTACGACGACCCGGCAAGTATCAATAGACGATCTGGCCCCGAAGCCGACATGGACGAGCTGAAGCGCAACTATGAGGCCTTCTTGCGACGTGAAATGCCCCACATGATCCAGCGGGAGCTGGAGAAGGACATTGAGCGTTGCTTTGAGGACCTCGGCACGGGGCTGATGGACAGGCTCACGGTCTGGATCCAGAACAGCTCCGTGAGGTGCGCCAAGATCTTTGAGAACATCCCGTCTCCTTCTCAGGCTGCGGCTCTGGAGCATCCGGAAACGGCTCCGAGCCGCACCTCGAGGGCGGAGTCGCCGGCTTCTGCCACCGAGAACAGCCTCGGCGCCCTTATCGAAGCATGGCCATACGGGTTTCCGGAGTTCGATTTCAGCAGTGCTCCTGACTTCAGCTTCGACCAGATGAACGCACCATCGGATTTATATCCCTCATACGACCAGTGCTACACCGACTCTGACTCGGCTTATGACACCGGCAGCTTTGGTGGGCGGTCTGGAGCCCCGCGATAATGGGTGCAACCACCCGTCCCCTCATATACGTTCTCTCGAACACTCATTATGGAATATCGCTACGTTTTTTGATATTCGGCCATTAACGTCGAGTTTATTGGGCAGGTTGTCTCACAGCAACCTTCTCACAAACATCAACAGCACCAATTTACCCGTCACTCATTTGCAACACATTTCTTTTATGTGTACACGGTTGTACTTCTTCTCAGGCAAAGTAGTATTATGGCTTTGAAATGTAATGTATGGCTCGAATCGACGGGAAACACACAGAGTTAAGGCAGAGTTAAGGACAACGGAAATTGTTTCCCATCAGTTCAATTTCACCTTTGTCATTTCTGCCTTAGATGTCGAGTAAGCTATATCATAATCGCAAGTCTGTTCGGTTATTTTTCCTTCCACGCCTGTTTGCACGAACGGTCCCCAAGACTTGCGTCTGCGAGCCTGTTGCTGTGTTCGTCGTCCGCCTGTAAGAAGCACACCTTGATGAGTTCCTCGCCCAAGATGAGGCAGCCTTCGACAGCCGTCTGGCCCCGCCTTTTTGGGGGTTCTTTTTTTTGGCCGCCATACGGTACATCGCTCTTTACCTGTGACCGCCTCACCTGACCGTCAGAGTTCCCAATGTCTCTCGCGCTTGATTTCCTAGACTCCGAGACACGGAGCTGAGGATTGCCTCGGACAGAGTTCCGACTTTCGACCCTTTAACCGTCGTCATGTCCGCCGCCTTCACGTTAGGCGACATTCTCACCCTTGTGCCAAGTTGGCCTGGCGTCGGGGAAGGCTGTCAGAAGTAGCCGAGGGAGCGCAGTGGCGTAACGGGCTCTGAAGACCAGCATAGACCTCATTTGTGCGAATTCTCACGAAGGCAAGGCAGCCTACCGCAGGTAGGGTTCCAGAATTCGAAGCTAAAGGAAGCCTTGGCAATAGTCAGGTTATTGCCGTTCTTCGAGAGCGCGAAACACATAGGATGGTGTTAAGAAACGTCCTATAGGGCCACATTTATAGTTACTAAAGAGCTTGTTCTATTATAACGAGAGTAGCTATAACGTGGTTGCTTATAACTATAGTTAGAGTAATAACCTCTAGAAAAAGGTCGCTCTAGAGCTAATATTAGTTATATACTATACTAGGAATAGGTAATATTAAAAGTATTATAATATACCCCCTTAGATATAGTAGTAGCTAGAAAAGCGCCTAACTACGTAGTATCTTTTAAAATACTTAAATATAAAGCGATATATCTATAAATAACCTATTAATAAGCCTATTTATAAAAGAGATAATAAAATAAAGTTATTTATATTAGGTATAAGCGAAGCGTAAATAGTTATAGTTTTCTACCTTTATAACTATCCCTATTATTATTATAATACCCTTTATTTATTAACTCTTATTAATAGTAATAGAATTTATTATCTCTTATTAACTTAGGTAGGGTAGCTACTATTATATTAATTCTAAATAAAATAACCTAGCTACCCCCCTTCCTTTTTAACTCTCCCCTATATATAATATAATAACTATATATATACCTAGCTTTAGTTCTAATAATAACTATATTACACGCGCGTATATATAACTATATCGCGCGACGATCTTAAAGCTATTATAATATATTAATATATTTATAGATACCTCTTAAAAAGAAAACTAGTTAAGCTATAGCCCTTAAGAAGGCACGTATTACTAAAAGTAAGAATAAAGCTAGGAGTAGAGGGGCGCGCCCTCCTCCTCTAGAGAGTAATAATAAGGTTACGCGTATATTATTCCTTCTTATTATTAATATATAATATATTAATATATTATATAATAAGTAGAAAGAAGTAGAAATAACCTATAGAGGGTAGCTCTAAGAGTAAGGGTTTATAGCTTAAGAAGCCCTAGGGTTACCCTCCTAAGTAATTTAAGAGGATAGCTCCTAGTAAGTTATAATTTATTTATTATTATAACTATACTCTAGAATATTACTAACCTTATTATTATTATAATTCCTAAAGAGATAGATAAGGAAGAGGGTACTAATAAGGGTAATTTAAAGCCCCCTCTTAGCCCTCCTCCCCCTAGTAGAAGTAGAGAAGTAGAGTAAGTACCCCTATTTAATAAGCGCTACTTTTAGTATATTTTAAGCGAGCTTATAGGCTTATTAGATATAAGGTACTTACCTAGTATAGTAAGTAAGTATAACTACTATTATAAAAGCAAGGTACCTTATTAATAAATAAGCGCCCCTATTACTATTATAACCTATTAATATACTAAAGCTAAGACTTTAGATAACCTAGTAGTTAGAAAAGTAAGGTTCTATGCGCGCTTCGTTTCTATAACTAACTTCTAATATAACCTATAGACCCTCGCTTATTAAAAAGCTACGCTCTATAAAGCTATTACTACCTAGAAGGAGGAGATCGTAGTAGTAAAGAAGGGTAGTAATAGTAAGGGTTTAAATAGGGCTCCTAAGGTAATAAGTAGTTCTAGTATATATAGCGTCGTCGCTCTATCTCCCGCCCTAGTTCTATTTAGAACCCTAGTAGTTAGCGTAGGTATACCTATACCTTATCTACTTATTAGTAATATAGCTACTATAGTATACTATATAGTTAATAGTCTTATTAGTATATATTTACTAGAGATATTACTACCCTTATATAATATCCTAATAGATTAATATAAGTAAATCCTCTAAGGTTAGATAGTAGAAAATTAGTATTTTAAAGTAGCCCTTTAGGGTATATTATATTCTTTTGCTCTTATAAGAGCGACTTTAAGCTCCCTAGCTAGTAAGCTATAAATTAATTAAAAATTAGGCGCTACTAGCCCTCTTATACTTATTTAGAGCATCCCTTATTTATTATAATTATTCTCTATATATCTTTTAGATTAAGGAGCGAATAGAACTATTTTAATTTCTCACGGTTTAAAACCTTTATAAGATTATTAGCTAGTATATTATTTATTAATATATATATTATACTAAATAATCCCCTAGTATATTTTTATTATAGCTATATATTCTAAATATTAATATACTATAGCTTAGTTAAGATTTATTCCTTTTTACTTACTATAAGACGAATTATCTATTAATTATTATAATAAACCTTCTAGATATTACTAAGTTTAAGAGTAATATCCCTAAATAGCCTCTAAAGGGTAATTATTTCCTTAGTAGTATATTTAAGGCTTAGAAGCTCTACTTCTATTATTAATATTATAACTATAGCTTATTAAGTAGCCTTCTATTAGATTAGTCCTCTAAAGAGCAAGATTATATACCCTTAAGATAACCTCCGTATCTCCTTATTATTTATAAATAAAGCGTTACTTATAATTAGTAGTACCTATCTACCCCTAGAGCTACTAAAGTATATTATAAGGTAACGAGTATAATATAGGTATTATATAACCTAGTTAGTAGTAGAATAATAATAAGAAATAGGATTTACTAGGAATCTTAAGAGTAGAGAATATATAAAAGCAATATCGGGTTAGATTATAATAGTAATATAAAATATAGAGCTAATCTTCTCTTAGAAACTCTTTACTTCTAATAGCGTTATTACTATTTTACTTTTTAGGAGTAATAAGTTTAAAAGGGGGGTTACTAGCGCTCTTAAGTCGAGTAAATTAAACTTCTTTATAACTTATTTAATATATTAATTATAAGAAAAATATATCTTTTATATAGCTTAGTTATAAATAACCCTAATTCTAAGATAGTACTTAACTAAGCCTTATTCTTTTAACTTATATACTTCTTTTAAACTAGTAATTACCCTTTATACTACTTCTTTATAATTCCTATAAAATAGGATAAGGAAGTTATCTATATAGAAGATAATAAGGACCCTCTTCTTAGTTAACTAGAAGAGATATAGGTCTTTATTTATAAGTATAAGGCCTAGATACTAAAGGGTTAAGGAGAACTCCTTATACTAGAGTAGTAGTATATCCCTTAGCCTATAGAGTATATAGCGTAGTTTAATATACTTTCTAGGCTACTTAAAGCTATCTAGTAACTTATAAATAATTAGGTCTATATTTAGGTCCTAAGAGGCGTTTAGGAACGCGTTAATAATATTAAATTATTTAACTTCGAGGTTAAATTATATAGTAATTACTATTACTACCCTAAAGGTATAAGTAGCGAGGGTTATTATATAAGTCTATTCAAGGGGCGACTTCTCTTACTAATCGCCTTAAATATAAATCCTTACTTTATACTAGTTAAGGATATTATTCTTATTAAATTTATAGGTAAATACCTACTTTAAAGGGATTAGTTTCTTTATTATTATCTCTTAATTAATTATATAATATATATCTATCTACTATAATTTACCTATCTTAACCTTAGCTGCTTCTTTAAAGCGAGTTTAGAGCGCTTATAGGAGGTTTAAAAGTTCTTTCTACGAGTAAGGTAGCTTAGTAAGGTTATTAGTAATAAGACGTTTATAGATTATTATAGTTATATAAGTAGGCTTCGCGCTATAAATAGTAGTATAAATATAGCTATAGAGCGTATAATACCTTATATTAGCTTCTAAAAAGGCCTTCTACTAATTAGGTATAAAAGTCTTAAAGAAGCTAGATACCTACTCCCGCTCTATATAATATTAGAGTAAAAACTAGTAACTAGAGCGGGATTCGCTTTCTATTATTCTTAGTTATTAGTTACTAAGTAGTAGATTATATAGTTATTAGCTTTAATAAGTTTAGCTATAGCCCTCCTAGTTATATACCTAATTAGACCTCTATTTAGTATTAGCCCTCTCCTCTCTATCCTAGTATAGCTATATTAGTAAATTTAAAGGCTTACTATCTAAAGGTTCGTTCTTATTACTCTTACTTACTTTAGAAATATATTATAAAGTAAGGAGTAGTTTAATTATAATATAATCCTTAATCTATTCCCCTTTAGAATTAACTTCCCTAATAGCTTTATATATATAGTTTATTTCTAATATATATACTATACTTACTACTCTATCTATTAGAGCTAGGCTTTTATCTAGCTCTAGTATAGGATTAGAGGATAATAGCTACCCCCCCTTCTAACTTACTTATCCCTTTAGAAGTTTTAGGATTCTTCTATTTAGAGACTTAGTTATAAAAACGAGGGTTAGTATAAGTAACTATTTAGTTATAAGTATTAATATAGCTTTATCCTTATTTATAACGCCTAGGATCTAAAGTTTAAAGTTAACTTATAATATAAGCTTTTTAATCCCTTTTACTATCTTATAAATAACGTCTTCTAGGATAGCCTCTTTTACCTTATCCTTTATATAGAAAGTCTATTTATTAAACGTTATATTCTATATAATAATAACTATTTATAATATAGGGATCTAGACCCTATATAGGTTATAGGTATTGAGAATATATTCTACTAGGTATCTAATATATCCCTATAATACTACCTTAAAGTCTCTCTTATTAATTCCTCTCTCTTATTCCCTCTTAAGGGGGTATATATAGTAGCTATAGGTATATATATATCCCTAGTAAGGGTAAAGGTTATAAGTTAGGGTCGCTCTATTATTAGGTTACTACTCGCGAAAGTACTAGTAGAACTACTCCTCTTTAATCTATAGTAGCGAATACTAGTTATAGCGCTTAAGTAGGCTTATATTATAAAGCGTTATTACTACTAGTACTATCTTAGCCTATAGTTCTATAGGTAAGCTAGCTATAGCGAGTATTTTAATTATTTAAGTTATAACTTCCTAACTAGCCCGTTCCCCTCTACTATTCGGTTCCTTTATATATAGAGGGGTCGTTTTAACCTCTATTCCTTCTGCATAGGTCTAATCCTTATATCCTATATAGCTTATAAGTAAAATTACTAACCTCTTAATATCTTATCTAAATTTATAAATAGAAAGTCCCTTCTATTAAGATACCTATCGCTTAAAGGTATAGAGCGAGTATAACGCTACTATAGGTCTTATTAATATATAGAAATAAAAGAGCTAATTAGTATATTTATTCTTAATAATAAGGAGCTACTAGTTCTAGTTAAAGCCTTTAGGGTAGTTAAAAAGATCCTATGCGATCCTATAGTAAGGGTATATTACTTTATCTTCTAATATTTATCTTAAAATTACTTATTTAGTATATATAACTACGTAGTATTAGTACTATAAGCGCGTTAGGCCTTTAATCCTTACCCCCTAAGTAGTATATACTAGCTACTCTAGAGCCTCGGGGCTAAGGTACCTACTTTAAAGGTATTAAAGTATTATATTATCGCTCTAGTCTAATAGTAATATAAAAGAGGTATACTTATATATTATAAGCACGTAGTTTATATTATTAATAATAATATTAATACTTTAGGGGATCTGCTTAGGAATAGAGTATAAGGAATAAGGCTTATATTTAAAGAAAGCGAGGTTCGCCTTCTTAATACATTTCTTAATTATAATGCTATTCTTATAGGTTCTAAAATAAAGTATATAGTTATACTCTAAATACTAGATACCTATTTTCTAAAATAGCGCTTTAGAGATAATATTAATATAAAAGTTCTCTATATATCCTATATTATAGAATATAAGGTCCTCTATATTTATACCTTTTAAGCTATTAAGAGCGTTCTTAATAATTTATATACCTTTTATAATAATTAGGTATAAAGCTATTTTAGAATTAACCTATTCTCTATTATAATACCTAATTAAAGAGGGGATAAGTAGGGACTTATTATTAATAAGGTATATCTCTCTATAGTTATCTAGGACTATAAACTTATATAATATATAGGGTCCTAAGTAAGTAGTTATAAAGATACTTAGGTGCTCTTTATCTAAGTTAACTATATTATCCCTAACTTTATTTAAGAGGGCTATATAAAAAGCGATTATTATTATATTAGTAAAGTAGCTCGGGGCTATATTAGATTTCTTAGATAAACCCTTATTACCCCCTTTATTATTTTAATAGTTTTTACTCTTATAAGGTATAGCGCGTAGGTAGCTTTTATAAGTAAGTTCCCTATATAAATTAGTAAAATATAGGTTATTATTTAACTAGTTATAGATCTAAGCTACTTATATATCTATTACTAATATATAGGGGCCCTTCTAGTAATATCTAGTTAAAATAGCTTCTAAGTAGTTATAATTAATACTTAGCTATTAATAGCTTAACCTATCTAGGTATTATTTACTACTAGATAAGTTACTAATTATAGGAATACTTAATAAGTTAGCCTTATTTATATAGCTAGCTAGCGTTATAAAAACCCTAGCGCTTTATCCTTATAACCTCGAGTAGAGTATATCCTTATATAGGAGGTCCTTAAATATATTAATATATTAGCTTATATTAGAGACTAGTATCCCTACTTACTCCTATTTAAGAATATCTATAATCTCTATATTAACCTAAGTAAGTATAAAGTAATAACTTATTACTTAAAGAAAAGTTTTTAAAATAAGGGTACTACTTACCTTAGGAAGCTTAAGCTAGGTAGTATAGAGGTAAATACCTCTAAAGTCCTTAATCTAGGTATTAGGATTAATACTCCTATTTACTTTCTCTAGGACTTAGATATACTCCTCTTAAATAGTAATAAGGGTATTAGCCTCGCTTAGAGCATAGTAATATTTAAGATTAATAATAAGGCTATATAGGGTTATATCCCCTTTAGTAAGAAATTCTATATATATAAGTATAATAATATTATAAGTAATAGTCTCTATAATTAGATAGTTAATCTATTTAAACTCCTAGTCCTTATAAATTTATTTAGACTCTTATATAGCGAGTAAATAAAAGTACTCTAGGTATTATTCCTATATACTTATAGTATTCTTATTAATTATAACTAGGGTAGCTAGAGGCTAAAGGGGTTATAATTTATTTATTATTTATATCCTAGTAGTAGACTTAAGAGTAATCCTAGAAGTAGGTTAGTAGTAACCTCTTCTAGAGCCTCTTAGTTAAATAGAGTAAAATATTTATTATAAGCGCTCTTCTCCTATAAGTACTAGGTATTAGTATTCTAGTTTTACTTAGTAATATATATATTAAGAGGTAGGGTTTCTAATAAAGTCTTACCTAGGTATAAAGATCCCTTAGGGTTATCTAGGTTAATATACTTCTAAACTCTAGTAGCTTAGGCTTTAGCTTAGATTATAATATACTATATAGTAAAGTCCTTATATATAGTTAGATAGTATAATACTATAGTAGTAGTAATAAAAGATATTATAATTAAAGTTATTTAAAAATAGAGGATTTATAATAGTAGAGGATTATATATAATAAGGAGGAAAGAAGGAATAAGAGAGAGGAAGTTTTAATAAGTACTTTTAGTAATAAAGGCTTATTTTAAAATAGTAATTAGGGGTCTAGTTAGAGCTAGGCTTATAATTATTAAGAAACGTTCTATAGGGCTATATTTATAGCTACTAAAGAGCTTATTCTATTATAATAATAGTAGCTATAACGTAGTTACTTATAACTATAGTTAGAGGAACGACCTCTAGAAAAAGGTTGCTCCGGAGCTGATGTTAGTTACGTGCTGCGCTAGGAACGGGCGATGCTAAAGGCATCACGACAGATAGCTATCCGACCTCTGAGGCCATTATCAAGCAAACAGGCGATATGTGCGCCGACGATACGCGGGGGGCCTTGACTCGCTTTCGCTCGCGATACGAGAAAGTCCTCAGCGATCACGGCTGTAAACCGAGCAAATCTCTCTGGACCGTCTCGTGAAGCTTCAAGAGGCAAACAGCAGCGAAGTAATTCTACCTTGAGCAGCAATGCCCAAAGTCCGAAAGAACTTGACTCGCTGCTCGCCGAGAACCGCGATGATCAGACCTGTCATAGGTACTTCGCTGGACTCAACCCGACTTTTGGAAAGCCGATCACATTCGAGAAAGGATGTTACTCGGCCAAACTTTGGAACCATCGAACACTAAATAGCGACCACTGATCTGAGCAGGAGCCTGTCTACTTATGTGTTGTTGATTTGGTGACTCCTCAGCTTTTCTCTATTTCAAGTACATTTCGTTCTTTCCTTCCTATTCATGATAATACCGAGACAACCCTAGTTTGAGTGAATACTTTCGACTATGCACAAGCCTAGATGTAGAGCGTCATGGTATGTGTCAACTTCAGTAGAATTTTGGTTTCCAGTCTTGCGAGCCTGCCAGTGAACTCAGGCAATTCAGGTCGTCATCTTGGATCACCCTGGCAGCCAGATGTGACAAGTCGAAAGAGGTTGTGGTTTCCTACTCACTCAAGCAGTTGTCCGGCCTCATAAATTCCTTTCGTAAAACTATCGCGACGTCGCTATCAATCACTCTTGGACCAAGACCGAGAAAACATGAACCACATCGGCACATGAAAGCGATGGCTAGGTAATGTCTTTGCGAGACGGACTGCCCGTGAAACATCCCTCCTCGGTCATCCGCCTCGATGCTGATCCAAGTTCCGCTCGTAGAATGGGCAGGGTTCCACACAGGTTGCGGGTAGATGGCGGTACCAAATGGAAGGATATCGACCGACGACAACAGCATCATGGAGCTTCTGCATAGTAACTTGGGTACATAAGTCTGGTTGGAAAGGCAGTCTTCCTTGCGGAAGATGCTCGCCAAAATAAGCGTTGTTGCCGTTCCTCCCTTGTGCAGAATTTTAAGCCCATCTCCATCGGCGGGCAGCACCGAATAACGCTCAAAGGCCTCGATGGCCAATTGCTCACGGATGATTGCCCCCCTCGGGAACTGAGTCGTATCCACTACCAGCAGCGACAAATCCTGGAGGCGTTCCCCGAGATGATGCCGGTAGGCGGCGTACTATAGCGCGAAAAGGGGGGTACTTATCCAAGAAACGAGGTTGGAGGCGAACTTGAGCATGCAGAGGAGGTGATCCTCGAGCTTCTGTGCGATGAGGCTCGGGGAGAAGCTTTCGGAATAGGTGAACAGATATTTGTTCCTGTCTTTGTCATTGTTGAGCCAAGCTCGCGGACAAAAACTTCGGTAATGGTGGTCGAGCCGTTGCTCTGTGGACTAGTGATCCGGAAAAGGAAACGAGGAATATCGTCGACGCATGATTTAAGATCATCGTACTATGGAAACACATGAGGCGGGATCTTTTCCGGCTGGAAGAGAATAGGCCCGGAGACATCTGCCATCTTGTACGCAGAGCATACAGCTTCGATTGGCAGGATACTAAAGTTGAAGCACGAGGGGCTTTTGGTTGTTAAGGTTCGGATCGACCGGCAAATCGCCGGTGGTCTGCCGAAGGTTTGAGCTTTGGAACGTGACAAATGCTGAGTTGGGACGAACTTCCCGCTCTTGACAAGAGACACTAACGTAAGGGATCGAGCGTAATTTTGACGATTAGCCGTCGGACTTTTCGGCGACCTTTAATCCAACGACCTGCAGATATTCTTACTGAGGCCACCAACCTTTGGCTACTACTATGTAGCGACCTTTCCGCACAACGATCAACCTCAAAAGTCGAAGGAACTTACTATCTTTGAGGCATCCCACAGTGAATTTGTCATAATAATTTCGACTAACGACGCTCGCTCAGAGTTGATGGAATTGTTGCATGGCGGGAACGCTGGATTATTTGCAGTTGTGATAGCTTACACTCGATTCACGTTCTCGACGAATCGTCTTTTTCAACGACGCCGATACTTTTCGTCCTGCGCGTGTTGGTGTATTTACCGGCGTGGTTCTGACAATGGAATGGATGTGAGCGATTCTGTCTAGTCGCCGAAGAGTTTTGCTCCATGACAAGCTCTTTGAATTTATTGATCCATCCAAAACGAGGCATTTCAGCATCGATGGCTTCCTGGCTTTTCGGACTGTCAAACGGTGATCTGTTGGAGAAATGGCGGGCGCAAAGAAAAAACTGTGAGGTTCAGGACCCTTACTTATGTCAGCAATGTCGCTCACATCTATGGACTCAAGTACAAGACATGGGATTTATAGCGCAGCAGTCGCTTGGCCGACGCCCGGTCCCCAGCAGTAAATGCTAGCTGGTTCATCCATCCTTCAGCTGATCAACAGTGAAGCGGATGGGGCACTTGGCGAAAGTTGAGGCTTCTAGAAGGAGATACCCGACCCCTGTTCGAGAGAGCGCGATAAATGTGTCACATATGAACAATGTGCGCGTGACAAAACGCAGAGCTCAACAAGCTTAGCCGGACGATCAAGCGGATCAGCATTGCCCGGGTATACGCACGTTATCTTATGAAAATCCGCGCGGATCAATTCTCTTTTGTCGACGTTCGACTACGGGAAGCGGGTGTGGTGGTTTCCGTCCGGGGTCTATTCTCCATTATGCCGAAGCGACTTGCTTTACCTGTAGTGGCGTTGGTTCTTTTTTCTTTTTTTTTTTTTTTCTTAAAGAGAAGTCAGAGCGACTTTCAGCGGCATCGCTTTACCTGATCGGGCCTTGTGCGAGTTCCGTCTCAATCGATTCTAGGGCAATGGTGTGACGCAGGCCGACATCACCGCACTGAAACTCCGACGCTTCCTGATCCGTAACATGTTCTCTTTATCGTTTATCAGGGCGCAACACCCCACTCCCACCCAAACCGCGTGTGGCTCAAATCCATTTACCGCATTTGCTTTCTCGGTAAGGTAATCCAGACCGAAAGGGATCCGTAGAAAACCAATGTCCCTCCAGGTAGTGAGTGACCTTGAGGCACGCAAATTTCCCAAACTTGACGAACGACAGGTTCGCACCTATAGAAGGGAACCGTTGATCGTCAACCATGGAAGGGCGAATTACTATCGAAAATGAACGCGGCGTTCGTTTCGACGAAACTATCCCAAAAAACTGCCGCACCTCACGCACGTCAAGTTTTGAAAAACTTCCTGTCCGTCGAGATGAAACAACCCGAGAACGAATTCCACTCGGGGAATTCTTATGTCATGGCCTCCTCACCCGTCACAGAATCTACAGGTCCGACCCTGAACGCCAGGACAGGGGTACATGTCACTTGTTTGACATGTTGCGTCACCCTAGTTGACTCCGGCCGTTGTTTCAACGTGTGCTCAGCCTCAAGTGGGTGATTGTATATGGGGAAGACGGGGGAAAGGGGGCGTCGCAATGACGGTAGCAGCCAAGTTGCGCCGCGTGAACGGTATTGATTCCAGTAACGAATGATCTGGAAAAATTAACTCATGTACTGATTGGAAGATACTGATGCCCAATCGCAAAAGTAAATACACACGATTCGCTGCCAAAACTACGCGTGATACTGTACAGGGCCTTTATTTCGCCAAAATGTGATGCGAAACCCCTTTGCCTACCGAGTGACCTCCCCTTCCTTCCTTCCCATCCATGAACTCCGACTCCGGCGTTCTCATATCCGGATGAGCTTCGTTTTCCCTGACAGATTCGTCGGCAAATGCGACCGTATGGTGGTCTCGACGATCCCGTCGGGTTGAGACAAGTGAGCAACAAAAGGGAGAAATGGCTTGCGAAGCCCGAGTCGAGGGTTTTTGATTGGCCCCTGAACCAAGTTCGCTCCGAGGCGAACTGACGTGATCCCTTTTTGTCGGTCGGAGGAAGGGGGTGTGTAAGGTAGCGTAGCGGTTTGATGTCTAGGTGGTAGTGACGGCGGATCTTCTTTCGTCGCACACAGTCCTCTCAAATCGAAGCGTCATCCTCTGCTGCGAGGAGTTTGTCGAGTTCGTTTCCGTCATCGGATGATGGGTGAAGGGGCACTCGATTCCGTCTTTTGAAGTTCTTCGTCTTTGTCGTCCATTTCCTGACCAGTGCTAAGGAAACCTGCGAGGCGGGGGTGGCGAAAGCCCTTGCGCGGGCGCTGCTTCTATATCGACGTCCAAGTGAGAGACGGCGGAGCGCGGTCCGTTGTCCTCGGAATCTAAACTCTTTCCGGAATGCGAGGTGTTGCTCAGATCGGGCCGTTCGCCGCCGGATAATGGCCACATATCTGGTAATGGAGCGGTGGGGGGTCGGGGCTTGAAGTCGGTATCCGAGGGTGAGGTCGAGGATACGCTGGCGGGGTCCTTCCAGTTCCATGATTCGGCGGGCTCTTCGGGGATCTCGCGGAGGGCGATGCGTTCGTTGCCCTGCTTGTCGAGGCCGGCCGACGGGGGGCCGTTGCCGCCGTGAATGGTGCCGGAGATACGCCTGCCGCTGCTCATCTTGCTTCCGAAGGTCGTGCTGCGGCCGTCGGCGGTGGACCCGAGCTTCTTGGAGGTGAGAGAGTTGTGGATCTCGCGGAGGATCGGGCGCAAGATCGGGATGCATTGGACGATAATTGTGCCAGTGACTTCAGAGGAGTACCTATGCAGGGTCAGTACGTGCGTCATGGGCACTGCTCATCTCGCCAAATCCACTCACCAAACTTGGGACATGCCATTTCGGTCTGTAGAAATTTTATTCGTCAGAGATCGAATCACGGCACCGACAATGGGGCAACCTACAGATGTACCACGCGTCACGGTCGTTGCCCTCATCTTTCCAGCTCACTCTGATGGCTGCGACAATGGCGACGCTGCGCAAAATGTCAGATGGTGAGATGAGCGCACTGGATGGATCGGTACTCACATCATTCCCAGACTCATCGTGATGCAGAGGCCAATCTTCTCGGCGCGCCTCATCTCAAGTGAGCGGGTGATCAGCCATGGGAAACTGGCAAACACGAAATCCATGATGATGTTGTAAACTACACCGAGTTGTTAGTCCAATATCTTGCATCAAAACCGGAAGTCGGCGGTCGGAAACTCACCATTTCCACCCTCCTTGAAGTCGGCGCGGAACTGCTTGTCGAGGCACAGATCTAGGCGCCAATCAACATCGTAGCTCTTGCTGCCGCAAACCTTGGCCCACTGTAAGACGACTTTGGCGACCATGTACATGTTCATGGTGATGATGCAGAACCACAAGATCCATCGCTGCCACTGGTTGCTCATGCGCAGCAACGTAACCCCAAAAGCCGTCTTAGTCCATGCCTGGCCGATCAAAGTGCCGCAGGATGAGATGTTGATCATGATGTGCATGCGGTCGTCCCATGATTGCGCCGAGTTTTCGAGCACATAGCCAGACGCGAATTCGTATACGATCAGAGTGTTGTTTGCTAATAAAATCGACTAACGTCCGAGTCGGTCAGTTTGCTGAAGAAGCAAAGAGTAAGACGTCACTGAAGAAGTCGTGTGTGTTTGCATCAATGTGATGATGTGACGCGGGACGGGACGGGGCGGGATATCGCGGTTGACAAGCAGAACCTGAACTTACCCAGGATACCACAAGAATGTAATCATCGTACCACAGCCCGTGCCTCCTCGTAACCTTACACCAGAGCCTCAAAGCCAAAAACACAGTCGCGCCGGCAAAAAGCGCCCACAATCCAATGTTCATGGGAACACGGGGGTCGACAAAGGTGTGGACTTCATCGTCGTCGGCTCTTGTCACGTAGCTCATTGTCACATTCTGGGCCGGGCGCGAGCCGCTAACGAATGGTTCGTTGTGTTGTTGTCGAGTATCGAGCAAGGCGCACGGCACGCACGGTCGAGGAAAGCGGGAAAAAAAAAAAAGGCGACCGCAGTAGTGTGGGGTGGGAGATGATGATGGCCGGCGTAGTAAGAGAAATCAAAAAGAATGAGCGGAAACAAATGGCGAACCAAAAGAATGCAAAAAAGCGACCAGGCGCGGGAAACAGGGAAGTAGAAGGCAAAAAAGGGCAATTGTAAATGAGTGACTACCTGAAATTGACTGCGGCTTGCAGGAAGAGAGCTGAGGAGAAAGTGGGAGTGCGGCACAGCCGCAGAAGGGAAGAGTTTGCCTACGAGCAGCAGGCCCAACACGCGCAAGACAAACCTAGTCCACTAGCAGGCAAGCAAGGCAAGTAAGCAAGCAAGCAGACAGACAGACAGAGACCCAAGTTCTTCCAACATGAGATTCTAGACTTGGCAGACCCCCGCGAAGGCGACGACTCCTGGGAATATATGAAGTCGCCGGGGTCACAGACATTATTAGTCTGCAGCCTGCTCCACCAACATACGCCAGCGGCATCAATGTACAAGACGCGGTACTTTGTCCTTGGTCGGTTGGCGCCAAGGACGCCTATGCAGTCACCTCGGGCTGAACCATTCTCTTTTCGTCGTCTACGCTACGGAGGGCAAGGCACCAGACGGGCAGGTGTGTGCTGCGACGCTGTGCGGCGGAAGTACTCAATCCACTGATGACAGCCCTGCGCATGCGTACTGCGTACTGCGGCCACCGGTGTGGGCAGCCAGAGAGATTGGGGCTTGGTCCTACACGAAGTGACTGCCTCGGAGGACTGGAGAGACGTGATGTGATGCTGGACAAAAAGAGACGATGGTACAACTCGGTGAAACCTGACTGTTACAGGGAGCGACCGATTGTCTTTCCATTTCCTCAATCCCTTCATGACTAGCAGCGCACTGGTTACCCCTCGACCGAGTCAAGAGCCTCTATCTGGGGAAGCAGACGGGCAGTGCAGAGCTCCAGAGTCTTGAGAGTGTTTCTGCCCACATTCACAATACCATACCAAAAGGCGATCACGACTGCTCGCAGTTAGGGTTGAACCGCACTAGCGGTAGGAACTGTTTGACTCGCGGTTTCAAGCGGGAGGGCCTTGGCGTCACCATTTCTGGAGTCTTGGTCCGCCCAGCGATACCATCACTCCCCGCTTTTACATGATGAGACATGAGATATGCAATCCATGTCCTAGGGAGCGCAGACATCCCACCCACCTCCGTATCCCGGCAGATCGTTCCTCTCGTATCCACCGACCCGTACGGCTTCTAAATTGAGTAACGGGATTGAGCTCTGGCGTGGGTTCGCTGGGTGCGTGACCAGCCCTTGCAGCGCCTGTACGGCCGGCTTCCGCGATGTGCACACGATCCAAACCCGGCTGCGCTCCATCCCAGCCAGTGGCATTGCCTGGTTGGTGTGCCCAGAATGCACGTAAGTGCATCGTCAATCCGGGCCTGGGATGGGATCGAGGAGGGGGCGGAAGAAGAAAAAAGAGACTGGAGCGAGATACATGTCGACAGAGATGGGAGAGCTTTCATTCATCGTTCTCGCTGCGGTTTCATTCGAGAGCCAGTTTTGCCAGGGTTCGTTCAATTCGAATTGTGGCGGAGGTGGCCACGTTGGGTTGCACTTCCAATGCATAGGAGACTGACTTATTCCTCCTATACGTGGTACAATTTTTCCTCTTCCCACATCCCGGGTCTCTACTCAATCCGTGCGGCCACGTGGAATAGTGCAAATGGCATCCAGCAGAGACGAACCCTCAACGCCAGTGTGTTCCAGAAGCCGCTTCGGCTTTTTGGGCTGACGGGTGCCAGCGTCGCAATGTTGCCCGTCGGACAAGGCGCGAGGCGTCTGGCGTCTTTTCGTCGCTGCCGCCGTCCGCCGTCCGCCGTCCGCCGTCCGTTTTCGTCTATCGTCGGCGGATTCGTCGCTTCTTTTGGAGGCGCCGCCTGTCAACTTTGTCCGCGTGCCGTCAACGTTCCATTTTGCGCTCCCATTTCTTTTCTGACACTTGTGATGTAACCGACTTGACTGCGAGCCAGGGGCCGGCGCACACGAACTGGAGTTCTCGGCAAACCCGCGCCAATCGAGTCCGAGAGGCCAATCAGAACCACCGCCCCCCTTCTCCTGGTTGATGATCTTTTTTTGTTCGATCTGCGAGTTTCTATCCAACACCGGCCGACCGTGGGTTGACGTGTTCTTCCCAAATCCGCATGTCGTGTGTTTGCGGCCCACGATTCGGCCGACTGTTCCCAACAATGAACCGTGGGAGCGGGGTCGGAACATTATTCTCCTGACATATGTCTGCCGTCGCCCTACTGGACCGCCGAGTATCAGGACGCTGGAAAAAGAGGAGAACGCTCGGGATTTTTTTTATTCGTTTTTCGTTGGTTGCTATCCCTGTTCCGTACCAGTTTTTGCTCCGGTGTTCCCTGATCATTGGCTTGATGCGAAGGACCGGCAGTGTTCGGGCCCCGATCGGAGGCCCGAAAGAGCCCGCGCGGTAACAATGCTTCATATAATTTCAAACTTCAAAGTCGCCGCCTACCGTCCAAAGCGGGCCTCACGACGGATGCGGGAAGCCTCGGCCACTCCACAGGCAGTCTTGGCGGGCTCAGGTAGTATACGAATCGTGGAAAGGGTCATATTGCAATAGGCCGCAGGCGAAACCTCCTCCCAAAAAAGAAAAAACAGAGGTTACAACATGTATGGGGTCGAGTCGTCAACAGCAAACCTCGCCCCAGCAAAAACCCACGTTTTGCCTGAAGCGAAAAGCAAAAGACTAACCGCTGTCGAAGTTTCCCATTAGTTAACGAGGGGAGGGGGTGGAGGATCAACAAGGAGCCCGACCGGAGACTGTGATTCCCAGCCACGTGTGGTAAAACAACAACCCAACACTCAAGCGGAATAGGAGGTGGAGTATTCGGGCCAAAAAAAAAAAAAAAAAAAAAAGGGGGAAAAAAAGAAAAGGTCCACGATGTTTCGGTTTCGCGAGAATCCAGGAGCTTGGCAACCGGTACGGAGATGATGGGCTCTGCGGGAAGTCCCCAAAAGTGGCCCTCTCTGGCGCCACGAGAAGGAAGCAGGACCCCCTACGACGCAAATTACCTATAATTGACCATATAGTGCAGCCATTTTTTCTTCACACTCCATTTTCAACGGCACCGAGCAACCGAGGTCGTACGGACGGTCGTGTCCTCACTGTCCAGACAATAGGCGAGAAAGGCTTGTCATCCCATGACGCAGCGGGAGGTATTATTTCGCTAAATTCGCTCCGCGCTGGAGATGCTTGCCCGAAAGACGAGTCGTCTCCTGATAAGATCGTGCGCTGTACGGTCGGCCGAGTCTCCTTGGTGTGTGCGATTGTGTTGAGAAGTGACAGCAAAAGGACCGGCGGCCTTGGCCCCAACGGGTGCGAGCATCTCACCCGACTGGGGAATGAGCTTATGCCTTCTAGTGCGAGCGAGCTCCTGGTTCTCTCCCCGGGGAAACTAACGGGTCTCTCGCCAGCAGACAACGGTCTTGCTGAACTACCGGGGAAAGCGTTGTCAATTTCTTGACGAGGAATCTCAAGGGTGGTCACATGCACTGGACACCGTTCAGTGGGTCTCTACTAGGACCCTTTCATACCTTATTTCCGCCTCTCATCGAGGAGGCGGTGGCCTCAGGGGAGGCGCATTGTGGTGAGCTGGAGATGTGCGTCTGGCGTAGTTTGAGTAACAATCATGGCTTGGTGCAGAATGAAAAGGGTGTGTATCATTGACCATGGAAGCACTTAGAAAACCGGTAATTAAAGATTGCTAACGACCCAACCGCATATGCCATCGTCACGCGGGTTGATGCCGACCACATTGGATGATGCGCAAGTCTGCTGAGGCAACTTCGGAGGGAGACTGCCCACAAACACTCATTCGCTAATGAGTGCAGCCGAGACAGGGTGGAAGACGAGCGGAGGAATATTCCAGCCACCATTATCGAGGGTCTCGGAGCCGGGGGTGGTGTGACGGAACGGGGAAGCCCGCCCTGCGGGGGTTGTCACCACGCAGTAAGCAATCTTTTGGGGTCGTCATGAGCAGTCAGAGTATTGGATTCAGATTTCTCCGGGTTCTGAAGAACCCAGCCTTGAGGTCTTTGGCGGGGACGGCGAAAGAATTTTTATCGGCATAAATGAGGATAGTGGAAGCCACGACTCGTTGCTCACCTGCCATGTCTATTTCTAGTCAGTTGATTGGTGATCCCTATGAATCAAGTCTTCATTATCTCCGTGTGTGGGGATAGTATTGAATCTGTCAAGAGATGTCCGCTGATTGTCATATTATGTCCCTCGAGATATCAAGCGCGATCCATTCCAGATCGCGCTTAAGATACGCCACAGGTATCCTAACATATAGCGCTAAGTCAAAGATTTGAACAAGGTTTTCTTCCTATAACTGCTTCAACAGCGATCGAGAAAGGAGGCACAGTATTAAGTCAGCCTCAGGATCCTCGTCATATACAGGGAGGTGCAGAGTGGAGAAAACAGTCCTTAGGTATACGTAAAGTTGAACGTTCTTCTCTAGCCCCCCTTAACTGATAGGTGGCTAGAGGACTTATCTAGAAGTCACCCAGTGCCCCTTCCTTTGCGCATAGACTCCTTCGGATGGCTTATGATCACTGGCTTTGCTGAAATATTTTCAGCAGATTCCGGAGCTCCCAAAGGAACACAACCAACTGGGGGAGGAAACAAGCTGAGAGGGTAGCTCTGACTAAGGCGATATCATAACCATCTCCGGATATTACACCTATTGAGAACATGACCGCCATAGTTGTGACCCAAGCGAACGTTATTCCGGTTAGGGTCGTTCGCTTGCGAGATTTCTGTAAGCGTCCGGTATGGATTTGTAGATATATGTAAGATTGAACAAAGTGCACCATGGCTATCGTTTTTGCAGAGGATGCTAAGTGGTTTGCTGGTGGAACGTTTTGGTTGAGGGCGTATCCAGGATATTGTCGTGTCGCCGATATAAGCTGAACTGCGATTATCACGCATGGGCCACACAGAATACCAAACACGAGGAGAGTCCAGGTGTGTTCATAGAAAGTAGAGCTTTCGTGAATGCGACGACGATTTTGATTGTTAAGTCGATGCTAACGATTCGCGCCGCCGATAAGGAAACTCAAATCGCCTAGTAATATCTCCGAATCTGCCAACGCGGCTGGCTGAACTGCAATACAAACAAACGAACACTAGGTTCACAGGGGCTTACGCTCTAGCTTTTGATGAATAATAAAAAGAGATCGGTACTTACGAAGGTCCGGATTGTTGTCTCGCCTGAAAGTCCTGCGACGCGTAGGTGGTGGTTGTATTTGCACATCAGCATGAAGGTCGACACTTCCCAAAGCGCAAGCTTCCATATGTTGGGTTTGTCTCTCCACTTCCGCACTTGATACACAAGGCTCACGGGTGCGTATGCTTGCTGCAACGTTATTAAACAAGAAGACCCCGGCAGATATATCCGATCGATTTGACTTACTAGAACCACTGTCTAAAATGTTTGTTTGCGTATGGCTGTCTGCTGTGCTTAAAGATTCGGATTGACCTGCTTTCACTTAGAAAAAGTGCGTCGTTCCATCGCTTTGGACTTATCTTTCGCACGTGGAATTAGATATTCATAGACTGGTTCAACGATGGGAAGTAATGCAGATGATTAAAGAGCGAGAGAAAGTATGTGTCGGAGGGTCCAGTCATTCTCTGCAAGGAGCGCAATCTTTCCAAGTCTCCTAGCAGTGTAGATATTGAGAGTGCCCCAAATCGCAGATAGTAAAACAGAAAAAGCCTAGAAGGATGGTTAGAATCAGCGATGACGGTTGAATCTCCGCCAAGTCACAAAGTTGCCAATGATGCAAGCATACCTCTGCGAACACTGACGTGTAAAGATGAAGGAAAGCCTGCAAAGTACAGAAGATGGAGGCTTGTAAAGGGAGTTAGACCATCATGGAAAAGTTGCCCTCTCCGAATTTTCTTCGATCAAGCCGTCGTTCCCATCTCGACATCAGTGCACCATATGCACGACTCATCATGTTCTGAACACGCTGTGACAAAATCTTGTTGGATCCCTCAAAGACTTTTGCAACTATGATCGAATACGCGTAAACCAACAGCAGGAGCGAAGATACCATGGAAACGTACGCGTTACTCGCCGGGTTCATACCTCCTTTCAAGAAGCAAGCGGCGGGCGACTGCAGAAGAATCCCAACTTCGCCTCGAATGTCGCGATTTTGATACCCAGCAAAGTATGGACCTGTTGGCGGCTCGGTGCTTTCTCTCACCCACATGTAGCGCATTTCATTGCTTTCGAGACTGGTAAAAGAGACGTTGGCTGGCATTAAGGGGTTCCACGGACTTTGCAGAGCTTTGGGCCTAGTGTGCCCCTTTTCAAGATTCCTGCGTCAGACTCGGAAATTTCGCGTAGAGAGGAAAAGTCGATGTAGTATTTTCTCTCGTTTGCAGCGAAGTCGTCGCAGTCTGTGGGATATTTAGCTCTTCCGAAGTCAACGGATCTCGAGTAGTCGATTTGATCGCCTAAAAATTCGAAATGTCCCGTAGTGATGAGGGCCAGGATAAGAAGGATCAGGAGGACCAACATCAGCGTCAGACGCCAGAGGCGTCCTGCCGGATGTTTCGCGAGATAACCCCGAGAAAACGACAGGGCCGAAAGGTGAGTAACACTTGAAAACCAAGCTAAAGACACAACCATTTTCCAATGGTACGCGCTCAAACCCCTGCCGTGCTGCATTGACCAGTAGCCACTCACGAGACTGGAGATGCCGGTGAGCAGCTGCGAATCCGTCAGAGAGAGTATGCGCTATGATTCTCAGTCACAAAACCTGTCGGTATAGTCAGGAAGGGCGAAGGCGCTGACCTTGTGAAAAGCTTCCTCGACCAGACCACCCTCAAAGTTTCTCCTTGGTCGCAAAACTCGCATATACTTAGCTAACAGCACGTCTACAGAGTTCGGAGTGTGCGAAGGTGCCTTTTCGTGCTCATTTGTTGTCGCGAAAGGATCTGCTCGCGGGTTGAAAGCGAATATGTAGTACGCGACCAGTATCAATATCGTTAAACACGCGCTGATGACGAAACCCAGCACGACCTAAAGGAACGAGAAAGTAGGTGAGTTTCACGACTCGCACGTCTCGGGTAAGTAGTTATGGCTCTTACTCCAAGTCCAGATATGTCTCCGTACGGTTCAAGATGATCTGGAACTCGACTGCACAGCTCATACGAGAAATCCATGACGATAACTGGCGGAATTTAAATATCAATGTAAACCGAGAAGATGCGGAGAGAGAATTGCACCGGTGTTTTGTGTCAATATATAGAGACCCTCAAGTCGACAAGGCTGAGCTCGTGTTACATGACATGCAGTCTGCAAATAGTCGCCATCCCCTACCAAGAGAATAAAACCAAAAGTAGACACCATCCATAACTTCTCATTAATTATGCAAAAGTGATCTTAAAACCTCGTGAGCACATCCTGTAGATTTGTTAGTCGTCCAGGGTTCACATGAACATTTAGGCACCCTGGAGTAATCCCCACGGTTAAGCAGCGAGTGAATGTAAGTAGTCTCTGAACATATCTCTGAACATATATTTGAGTTGTCACGTAAGCGCAGGATTCTTGGTACAATAGAAAAATAATCAAAATAGTTCTGGGTCTACCTCAAATTCTAGTTGCCTAGGTTTAAAAAAGCAATGTTAAGCATTCTCAATTGGAGTTGTTGGGAACTCACTTGAATGGCACATTTATCAGCTGAGGCACTAGTGTTCGACTTTGCTTATATCTGATCAGCCACATCTCCTGACACAAGATATCCCTGTGTACAAGCCCATTGGGCAACTCAAAGTCCGCTTTCAGTTCCAACGGGCGAACAAGTATGCCGGTAGCATTCGCTATTCGAAGACTAAAGCGCTGTCTATCGCCTTCTTTCAGAAATCTGTATTGACGTCGGCACTGCTGTTTCTTCACTATGTACTTTCAATCATCAATCGTAAGGCCATATTCCCGGTCTGCGTAGTAGCTGTACGTACGATGTGTTTCTGTCGCAGGCCCGCAGCCAATGCCTATGTCACTTTCGATTCTGTCATTGCCAGAATTATTCCTACTTTGATATTGTGAACAGCATGCAAATAGTAAACAGATTTCCACAACCTCACACTGTCGTGAAAATGTACCGATACGGAGTAGCTGGTAACAACAAACCAAACAGAGCGCTTAAGGACAAGACAGGGCCATAACACCGAGCTCTGTGGAGAACCAAGACGTTATCATAGGTTCACGTTCATGGGTAGTAATCAGAAGAAAATGAACTTGCGCTGGAGGACCTTCTATTTGGCGAATCAAGCCAGGGTTAACTTCATGTTTTTCTAATTTATGTTGATAATCATCCATGCTTGGCTTTTGCGGGATTCAACCCAGAGACGAACAAGAAACTACAACAAATGGGATCGGACGACTAACATATTCTCAGCTGATGGTCCAGTGCAATGAGAGTTCATTGCGAAAAATTCGGAAATCACCTTGATGGGTCGAGCTTCCAACCTGTTTTCCAATTACGAACTAAGGTGTGACGCGAACCTCTAAAGAGCAGTTTGTAGCTGATGTCTTTGACGTGCAGCTACCCGCACACAGCCAGTGTCTACAAGCAGCCGCCCTTCTGGTATTTGATGATGAAGTTGCTACTAAACTTTTACTTCTACGCATAGTCAGCAGTCGAGCGCGAAGCCTCGGGTGCTGTGAAGATAACATACAGTTTGCTTATAGGCATCGAAACTCTCAAGATTTGCGCGACGACACCCAGGGAAATGTGCAAATTACCTGTCATGGGAAGTGTAGGCAGCGGCATTTCCGTGCCCTTCGATCCAATTGATCGTATTTCATCTGGTTGACTTATAACTGCACTCATATCTCGGCCGATTTAAGTGCACTTTCTCGATCAAGGCTCATACCAGAACGGAATACCTCTAAAGCAGGCAAAAGTTAGCCACATTAAGCCACTCAAAAGTTTGTAATCATCAGCCGGGTACCTTATCCGTCAGCATAAGTTTTGCGAGATCGGGAGCATCCACCTCACCAGAGCCCTTCCTCGACAACCTCCACTCTCGCCGTTTAGCTTTCCCTGTAAGGCTGTGGACCCAATATGAACTTTCCAGGCCTCAGTCGTACCTGAAGCATCACAATATTGGGCACCGTCCCACACTCAAGACTCAGTGTACTTTGTCGAGTGCTTTCCTTGTGAATTGATCTGTTTCTAGGGTATGAACCTAGTGTTTATTTCTCGGCCCTTGGAAACTTGCACGGCCTGGTAATCTCAGCGTTTTCCCGCCCGTCACCTTCACCCAGTGCGCTGTTGAATCACTAGGGGTGTCCCAGCACGTCTAGCGTAAACGAACGTGATCATGACAGCGAGGATATCGCTCTTATGCGAGATATTTCTGAGGGAGAAGTGATGAATAGGTCAATTTGCGAATGTGCTGGGTAAGGCGGTGTTATGAATACGTAAAATGTGCTGACATGAAGTCTGTGAGTAATCTGCTGAGAAACTGAATACAGTCTACCCACTCTAGTTGATTTACATAGCTGCCAGGAGAAACCCTACTTTCACCCAAATTATGTTCGGATGACTTCTCAGGGGTTCGGGCGTCTTGTGAGTGATTAAACCAAGATTGCAAGAAGCCAAGATGTTGATGTTTTACCATGGCAAAATGTCCCAGTATTAAGAATTGCTGAATGTGCGTAAATGTGTGTCAGGATGCTGCCGCGATCCCGATGCTAATTGTCATCGAGAACATAATTTGATCTCGTCAGGCAAAAGAAAGAAATTCCTCTCACTGCGTTTCATAATATGGTGTAAGTAAGACACACGAAATGAGGCGGCTATGATTTTACATGTATGGAAGCCGGGAGTAGAGAGACCAACATGCCTTCCCACATCAAGCCCCCCTTGGAACAGGATTCCAAAGCCAGTAGATTGCGTTTGCGCCACATAATTTGCATTCGCTGTCAAAGCTCGTGGAATGATCGCAATTGCATGCCATGAACCTCCAAAATCTTGAGGTGTGATTGTGAACAAGTCATCCGCTGCTCCGTGCCCTATCAGCACCTGTCTGAATTGCCTACCTTCTCCCGGACAAAATCGATTACGTGCAGACGCTTCAAGAGCAATGCGCCATCGGCACGCCAAGCCCTACGGCGCCATTCGCCCGCCAATAGCAAGATCTGCATTGACACCAGTGGAGACCGGTTCAACGTGGAATTACAGGATGAAGTCGTTTTCCATGGTTACAAGGAAATTGGGGCAGTTTTTCTCTGCCAATGTAAACTGATCTCAGCGGCAGATGGATCGAGAACGAACAGCAGTGATGCTCACAGATGAGCGCCGGTTCACGACCAAGGTCTTGCAATGTCTGTCGACTCTCACCCACTGGGCTTGCCTGCCGGCAAATGATGTAAACAAAGCAGAGTTCCACGTTTTGTTTCCGATAGCAAATCCCAGGTCAATCATGAACTTGAGTACGTACCCAAAGTTTCACAATCTGCCGCGAAATCGGGACCATCGCCAACCTAGACTAAAGATTCTCCCTGCGCGCCAAGGAAATTGGAAAAGTTTCACAGCGAGGAGCACGATTTTCTAAACTCGGAGCATTTCGAGTTGATGCGTCTGAAATTGTATATACACTGACGATGCTTTGTGAAACGGGTTACCTCCAGCCGAAGCTCATTTCCAGGTCAATAAGTGCCTAGGAAAGATCGTCGAGGCTAACGGATGTACAGTGAATATGAAATTGTCCGAACGATAATGCAAGTGCAGACCGTAAACGGGACGTAAATGCATTACCTCCATGGAACTCAACTCCTCCTCCTCAATGGATCGCAATTCGACAGTCCAGCCGTCCGTATTTGAAATTGCGCTGAACTCCACCCTCCACACGACGCAGCCGCGTGCTGATGATGTTGAGAAACCATTTAGGCGACGATAGAGAGGTCGCGAGCGTGGCTGCGAGCCTTCTTGGAGGCGCTGTAGACAGCGGGGCCGGGCATGGGGTAGTCGGTCTTGCCGGAGTAGATGTCGAAGATGACACCGTCGTCCTTGGCGGTGTAGAGGCTGGTACCAGCAGTACCGGTGGGGTTGGCAGAGCCACCGCCAGTGACCTCGAGGTTGATGCACTGGGGGTAGAACTGGGCGCCGTTCTCCTGGCCGGCGGAATGGAGGGCCAGGATCTCGTGGCGAAGGACGTAGTTGCCGGAAGCAATGTTGCTGGGGATGGTGATGGGCCACTCCAGGTTGTTGCTGAGCAGCTCGTCGGCGGCCCAGGTGCTGCCGGTAAGACCCTTCTCGGCGACCTTGAAGAACTTCAAGTCAGTCTTGCTGGCCTTGGTGCAGTCGCCGGAGCACTTGGCGAGGTAGTCCATGATGGGTCCCTTGTGAGAATCGGGCCAGGTGTTCCACTGTGAATCAAACTGTCAGTTATGCGCCTAGATAGTAAAGATGTCGAATGGTCTTACCTTGACGGTGACGGTCCCACCAGCGGCGACCTTGATGGAGCTGGTGCCGGGGGTGGCACCGCGGTGGCAGATGATGTCGGCATCGCCAGTGGCGTCAGGAGCGACGAAACCAAGATCGGTGTTGGTGGCAGCCCAGCCGGGGGTGATGGGCTTTTCGTTGGCGTAGGCGTAGCTGGCAGGGTTGAGGCCGTCGACGGTGGTGCCGCCAGCGGTGATCTTCTCAACGTAGCCGTGGGCAGAGACGGCGGTGGCGCCGACAAGAGCGGAAAGGAAGGCCTTGGTGTACATGTTGGATGGTTTGTGGGTTGTTCGAAAACGGGTTGTTTGTGCGTAGTGAAGAGAACGGACGAAAAGCTCACAGAGCAAAGAATGAATCTGGGTCAAAGAAGGAAGGGTGTGAGCTGGAGAGCAATGCAGGTGAAGTGAAGGACGAAGTGGGATGCTTACGAAAGAGACAGGTTGAATGTTGGCAGACCAGAGTCCGTCTCTTATACTCAAGTCCATCACTTGCCCAGACGACGGTTCAGACGCCGGGTCTGCCACATCCTGGAGTCAAGGACCGCGTTCCCGTCCCCGTTTCTCCTGAAGCCTGAATCCTGACTCCTGAGCTGCAGACACTTTCCATCTCACCCAAACACGGCCATCTCCCGTAAAAGGAAGTTGGAATCTTGGCGGACGCGAGGTCGGAGTGCCTCCGTCCGCTGACGTCTGTTCGGGCTCCAGCAGTTAACCGACAGACATTGGACGGCCGACGAGGGCGGAGCGCCGGGGCTGGCCACATGGACCACATTTCAATCTATTTCGCACGGGGTTAGTGGAGAAAAGGTCTCGGCGCGATCGGCGGTCGGGGCCGGGGTTGTGGTTGGGTGAGTCGTCGGGAGTGCAGCGCGCACCCTTTGACGATTCAAGTTGAACGTTGGTTGACGCCGTGTCCCGCTCAAGGCCCCGACCAGCGGCAATCGAAACGTAAGGAGGCGCCCATCTATACTTCCGAACCATGGACTCATCTATCAGAGTCGTGCAGCGTCGTAACATTGCGTTGGCATTAGGTTGGCTTAAGGCTGACGGGTGGTTATTCGCTACCATGAAGTGATTTGTAACGGCACCCCCGAGCACGGGCGACTCGATTCTCGTTGGAACGGCTCGTAATCTGGCAGTCGAGATATGGGGAGAGAGAAAGCGACGGTAAATCCGCGGCCTACCGAGAGATCGGCATTCACAGCTGCATGACGCATTGGACAGGGCCGGGGCGGGAAACCGAATCGAGTTATCTCCTCGCGGGCCCATTCCTCCGCGCGGCCCCTTTTGGTGAAGAACCTGGACTGGAGCTGACTGTTGACAGACTGACAGAATCGAATCTGTGGAAACCGCAATCTTTGGAAAAATCAGGTTGTCAAACTGGGATCCGTTTACGGCCGTTGAGTGGCCAACGTCAACCGAACAACGACAACTCGACCCGAACTGAGCCACAAATAGACGACAGGTTCTGAAACTGGGCGGCGACAGTCATATCCTGGCCCATTTGAGTCTAGCCGAGCAACGGGAGCGCAGAACTTTAATTAGTGTTATTCTTGCTTTAGCAATTGTAGGGCCCAGTCCTGTCTCTGCCGCCATTTTGATCCCTGCTTGGGCCCACGTCGAGCAATCAATCCGGAAGCAAGCGAGTGGAGGGCCACAGCTCTAGCCCCCAATTCATGATGAAAAAGGGATGAAACAAAAGTGGCGAAAAGCAAACAGCAGCAGGGCCTATGGAATTCGCGCCAGCACAGAGTTATGCTTAAAAATTTGGTCGCGGAGATTTATACAGCAAAATTCGAACCTTGATATTGGCCTCCCCCCCCCCGGATGTCATCGGCACCGCCACCGCCTCAAGTTCCACTAAACAAGTGTGGCTTTTGAGGGCTTTGGATCGTCAAGAAGATGCAACACGCAAAGCAATTCATCTACGCCGCTGTTGTACATGTCCTGTTCGTGCAAGCCGGGCTTCCCGTTGGAGCGGGATTGAGGTCAGCCCTTCGAGGGTCAAAAGGCATCATCCGATATAGAACTTCAGCCGTGGTGGACAAATGTCTCATCCCTGTGGAAACTTCAACTCAGCTCTTGCCAGGAAAAGAAGCGGCCGAGTCATCGCGAAGGCAAGATAATCATGGGTCATTCAATTCAGTAGTCCTTTGGACGATGCATCTGGTCGGCCACTGCGCATCAAGGCTTGGGAATGTCTGAAGCGAAAGCACAGTAGGGCGGCGAAGCTAAATTCCAGGACAACGATGCAACATCACGAGACGATCCACAAAGATGCAGGACCAAACCTTCTTCCAACCGTCTGGTCATATGAGAAGAAGTCGAGGCCTCATTCGAATTCTTTAGCCTTACTGTGTTGGAATTAGCCAAGCCAAAGCTAAGGCTGAGACATCTGCTCATTTGGACTTTTGATGTAACGATAGGTACGAGGTTTTGGCTGAACGAGTCATTGCCAAGTGCAAGGTTGTTTGAACACAAGACATGATCCAGAACCATTCCCTGAGCGGCAAGACAATTGAAGAGGTGCGGGAATGCCCTTTGCGTCGGCCCGGACCTTCAGTCATGTTGTCGTCTTTCGAGTAACACCCCATTCCGCGCAGGACCTTATGACACTGGAATTCTAAAGTCATTCACATGACAGCAGTTTCCCGATCTCTCAGAAAATGCGGTGCCAAGCTTGTTAAGTTGCACGAAGAACAGTGGGATGCTGGAAAGTGAGTTCTATATATATTGAATCTAAGTCCAGAAGCCATTCCCTCATGTCCACTCACAAATTTGGTAACCGCGAGACAGACGAAGCTCGAGGCAGAGTAGGGGCGGCTTCCGAGGTGTGATGTGTACATGATTGCTCACAGAGACCGAAATAGGAGGATGAAGCTGATGAATGTTCTCGACGCAGCCCTGGATACTTCTCATTCCCTGCAAACATGAAGAAATACCTGGTAGACTGGTAGGGTGACAGAGTCCCGCAAGGGCGAAGGTTCTGGCCATTCATATGGCTACACTTTCGCCATCCATCGTCGTATAGGCATTTCTTCGAAAACTGTGCTAACAATGACTGCATTCTATCTCACACAAAATGACAGGACCTCTCTTACTACGGAAAGGGGTAGCAGTTGACGAGAAAATATGAAAAAGCCTACCGATGCAGAAGAAAGACGCTAGAACGATTCCGATGGTGACATTGGTGAGCAATTCAGTTCAAGGGATTATCAAGTACGAAGTTGGGGGGTAGAACGTCATTCGCATTGGAGTTTACCCAGTTAACGTGCCCCCATCCCGGGTGCTGCGCATCGACCCGTGGACAAAGACCAGTTCCGGCGCCAGACTTCCTCCGGAACTGGCCCGGCATCCCGTGAACCTTCCGGAATCCCCAGACTCCCAGAACCAAAACCAAAAGACACATCCATCGCGTCGCTTTCAAGGAGCATTTCAGCAGCCGGCGTAGATAGCTAGATCGGTGGGTCAGTATCACATTGAAGTAAATGTGCATAAGTTGAGAATATTTACACTGGGCAAACAAAGTCTGTAAATAACCACGTTAGCACGAGTAAAGAAGTCTTTTGAAAGGGTCAAACTGTACGTAGGTGTCCGCATGATTCACGTTCTGCGCACCACTAAGAGAGCGAACGAAGTTGTAGCCGTAGCCGCCGTCTGCTTCTGGTCAGTGTGGTGGTCTCACGGAGGAGGGGGGCGAGGGCTCAAGACGGCAGCCACTAAGCGGCCAAGACAGAATTTCGACGGTAGAAAGAAGGAACGTACAGTCAGAAGTGCCTCTGATTTGAGTCAGATGAGTCATCTCGTGGAGACTATGTTCTGGTTAGCTTTGTCCTTCGCCGGCCATGGAGAGACTCCATACATGGTTGCTGCAAGAGTGTTAGCATGGGTAATCAGTCTGAACTGGGCAATGCATACTTTGCTGGTCCTGGGAGTGGCAAGTGCTTGAAGCCGCGGACATGCTGAAGAATAGGGGGCAGTTAACCATATAGCTCTAGGAAGGCCTATAAAGAGCTGAGCTCTGTAATAAACGATGAATGAAGCTAGAACTGCCTGAAGTAGGTAAAAAAACGTCTCTCTATAAAGCTAGGTATAATACATCTAGAGAGACTAATTATATAAGCAGGGGTTACTAGGGGAGAAGGTCTACTCTAGTAGGTAACCTACCCTATATTATATAATAACCCCTAGTCTAAAAAAAGCAATATCCTCGTTATAAATAAATTAAATAATAAACTAACTAAATAAAACTAAATAAATAATCCCCTATTAATCTTATGATAAATCTATCCTTCTTTACCCCTATCTATAATTCTAATCCTATACTTCCCTATTCTAAATATCTATCTATCGCTCTTTACTATTAAATATCTATAGGGTATTTTTTAAGTTACTCGTTATTCTATATAATCTATAAAATAGATATAAATTAAGTAGCGACTTAATTGTTTTATATAGTATTATTATTTAATAGGGTAGTATTTTAGCTCTCTTCTTAGATAGGAAACGAGGGGTCTATAGAATATATATTATTAATATCTAGTTTAAAGTTCTAATTATCCTAGTTAGTAGATAAGGTTTCTATAGATTATTATAGGTCGTTTTAGATAGTAAATAGGGTATCTATAGACTATAACTAGAAAACCTGTATAGACTATATATTATAACGTCCTAGCTAGTTACTATATTAATCTTCGTCGCCCTATCTATTATTACCTTAATTAGTTATATCGCCCGTTACTTTAGTTTAAGAGACTATTACTCTAGTTATTATATTATAAGTTATTAATAACCTATAACTAGGTTAGACGGCTTTTAAGGCGGATCGAGCTATATTTATTTATACTCTAAGATATTACTAAGCCTTTAACTTATCTTCTAAATCTATAATAACGCTATATTAGTTAAGTTAAATATAATCCTTTGCAAGGGGTTAGACCTGAGTTTATTTAATAAAGGGTCGCTATAATACTATTTATTTAAGCTAAAGAGGAAAAGGGGAAGTTTTCCTCTCTAGTAGAGATTTTACTAGTCTATAGGGAATAACTAGGTAAGCGCTAGGTAAGCCCTAGGTAGCTCCTTAAAGTAGTAAACCTAGGTAGAAGCCTAGGTAAGCTTAACCTAGGCGTAGCTTATAATACTATCCCCCCTCCTAGCTAATCCCCCCCTAGGTATAGGCTAGGTTATTATTATTATTTATAACTAGTTTATATAGAGCTTTATACCTATCTACTATAGTAGTTTTTATAATAACCTCTATAGGCTCCTAGGTAGGCTCTATATACCCCTCCTACTTAACTAGGACCTCGCGCCTCTACCCTCGCCTAACTACTTTCTATTATACTATATATATCTCTTCTATATACTACTTAAATTCGCTATTATTAGCTATAATTAGTAGTAGCTAGGGGTCTATCCTGATCTATATAAGTAAGGGGTCCTCTAGTACCCTCTAGAGGAGGTCTATATAGAACCTTAGGTAGATATTACTAGGGATATCTAACTTAATAATATATAGGCTTAGAACTCTAACTATAATATATTTATAATATAATTATAATAGCTTCTTACTAAGCCTAGGGCTTTTATAGTTAGCTATTAAAAGCTAAACCTTATTACTTACTTAATACTCCTCTATAGGTATCCTATACTAATTTATATTCTCCTCGCTATATTATTAAGTAGTTATAATACTTATTTAGATAAAATCTACTACTTCTTATAATCTTATTACTAAGAGGGTAGCTACTATATCTCTAGAGAGGGCTTCTTTTATTATATTATTTACTATAAGTATAGGGTTAGTATAATACTTATATTATAAGAAGAATAGCGAGAGCTTAGTTATATTACTAACTTTATTATAAAGCGCTAGCTAGGTAGTAAGTAGGAGCTACCCCTAGTTATCCTATACCTAGGTTATAAATATATATAGGATAGCTTATATCTCCTAGTTCTACTTCTTAGTACTACTATTAGTTTATAAGTAGTATATAATACTTAATAGCCTCCTTATATTAATAAAGTAGTAGAATTTAGCCTAGAAGTAGCTTACTTAGTTAAACCCTTAATTACTAATAATATTATATAAGAACTTATAGAACTAGAAGTAAGAGGTAAGGAACTAGTAAGTATAAGCTTCTACCTTTATAATACCTATCTCCTCTAGTATTACTAACTTACCTAGCCTATTTACTATAACTTATAAGTATTAGCTAGTATTATTCTTTATAAGTAATAAGTTTATAATAAAGTCTATAAAGAGGTCTAAGTATAACTAAGTAAGTACTAGTAGGGGCTTTAGGAAGTCCGTCTTAGCTTACCTCTAGATATATATCCCTCTATAGATATTATAGTTCCTTATAAATCTCTATACTATTTATAATTATCCTAGCTAATAGAACTACTAGCTTACTATTTCTAGTATATTATTATAGCTTAGGTAGGTAGTTATACTTAAGTTATAGCTTTATTAGATAATCTTTATATAGAGCTCCCCTAATAGGTTATTATTATCCTCCCTACTAGGTACTTATAGCCTCCCCCTAAATATTAATCTCCCCTAATTATTAATATTATATTTACTAATTTAAACCTTAGCCTTTATATCTAATAGGAAGCTTTAAAGCTAGTAAGTAACTACGTAATATATAGCTTTATATATTATATCCTTTTTTATAGTCTCTAGCTATAGTACTTATAGTTTAGGGTTACTATTAAAGACTATAATATCTAGGATATTAATATAGGCCTTCTAACTTCTCCTTACTAGGGGGCTAACTATAAGGTCCCTATAGGGGTAGGCGTAGTTTAGTATTAGCTATAAGATCCTCCCCTATTTCTACTTATTATCCTACTCTTATAGCATATCCTATTCCCTCTAAGAGAGGGTATTAGGGGCTATTACTTCCTTATTAGGGTAGTATTTAATAATAAAACTATACTAAAATAGCTTCTCTACTTACTAGCTCTAGCGCTTTATAAGGCGTTACTTCTTTATAAAATATTTAAGCCCCTATTAATTAGTTAATATCTTAAAGGTAGTTATATTATATAGCTCCGCTCTCTATATATATAGGTAAGAAAGGACTACTAGGAGCTCCTTATTATAAATAGAGTAGTTATACTTTATAAGTAAGAGCTTCTATAAGTAGAATACTATAAGATACTAGGTACCCTCTAAGTTAACTTATAAGAATACTCCTCTTAATATAAATCCTAAATAGTTAGTTTTAATAATAATCTTATCCTCTAGACTAAACTAATAGAGTACTAGCTAGGTATTAAAAAGCTACTTAAGCTATAAAAAAGCTTATTCTTAATTATCTCCTTATTAAAACGTTATATTCTTTGTAATAAGTAGTATAAGTAGTTTAATAATATCCCTATATTCTAGTATAAATATATTATAATAGTTTATAAACCCTAGGAAGCTCTAGAACCCCTTTAGAGAGGTAAGGGGTAACTACTTAGTAATTACCTAGAGTTTCTTAAAGTTATAAGAGAGACCCTCTCTTATTATTATAATAAACCCTATATACTTAACCTTCTTAACTAAGAACTTATACTTTATAGGGTTAAGGTTTAGGCTTATATCTACTAGCCTCTAGAGGACCTCCTAGACCTTCCTCTTATAGTCTTCCCTTATTCTATTAGAGTAAATTAATATATTATTTATATAAGTAATAATAAAGTTATTAAAAAAGTCTTATAAGGTTTTATTAATATATTACTAGAAGTTAGTAAGGGTATTAGTTAAATTAAATAAGTAAACTACTTACTTAAATAACTTATACTAAGTATAGAATATAGTTCTCTCTTAGTACTCTTTTACTACTCTTAACTTATAGAAAGCTACTACTATATCTAGCTTAATATATTACTTAGCTACGCTTACTTAGTATAGTATCTTAGAGATTAGTAAGAAGGGGTAATAATCTTTCTTAGTAATTATATTAAGGGTATTATAGTTAATATAAAAGCGAATTTCCTTATTTAGCTTCTTTATAAAGAGTACTAATACCCTAGTAGGTAAGCTACTAGCTTTAATAAAACCCTTATCTAGGAGGTCTTATAAGGCTTTTTTTAATACTAGTAGCTCTTCTCTTAATATATTATAAAGGGGGCTCTAGGGGAGTAATAGCTCCTTCCTATCTAGTCCTAGTATAAAGTTAATCTAGTAGTTTACTCCTAGTTACCTAGGGGGTAATAAATAAGCCTTATTAGGGTTAAATAGGTTAGGAAACTCCCTTAAGACCTAGCTTAATAAATAGTATTATTAATCCTCTTTTAGTTTTAGGTTTAAGGCTTTCTTAATATTAGCTAAGCTAATAGCTTATATTACTACCTCTATAATACCCTCCTAGTACTTACCCCCTTATCTTACTAGGTATTAGTAGATTTTAAAGAATAAGGGTATATTAAGGAACCTTATAGCTCTTATTTCCTTTATAAGGGGCGTTTCTTCTTAATCCTTTAGATATAGCCTAACTTATCCCCTCCTATAATATACTTAGTAGGCTATAGTATTATATATAACTTAGCTCTACTCTATCTAGGGGCGCCTTAAGAGGATATTAAGGTCTAGGCTATTAACTATATATATAAAGATATACTAAGTATAACTACTTATTTCTAGATTAAATATTACTATATTTAGTATATTACTTAGTAATAATCTACTAAGTATATACCCTCTTATAAGTTAATATCTCTTCTTAATATATAAAAAATAGAGGTATTAAGCTAGGGAAAGTTTAATTATTATATAGGTATTACTCCTAGTATCTACTAGGATATAAGCTAGATATCCTCTATTAACTCTAACTTAAATAATAATAAGCTTATTATTAGCTAGTTATTCCTATTTATATTCTTTCTAATTTAATATCTCCTCCTTAGTAAGCTCTAGGGCTTAATTTCGCTCTAGAGTTAGTATTTTCCTAACTCCTTATCTTCTTCTAAGGAGTTAGTTACTACCTAGTAGCTATTTATAACCTTATAATATACTAGGTCTTTTTTTAAGGTTTTTACTTTTATAACCCTAGGTAGCTAGTCCTCTTTATTAGAGTAGCGCTAGGTATTATAACCTCTAGCTCTATAAGTATAATAGGTATAGGGGTCCCTTATATTTTTCTAAAGCTATTAGTATTATACTAAGGAGGTACTTAAGGAGGACCTAGAGTTTTAATAATTATAGCGCCTTACCTCCTTAACTTATAAGATATATATAGCTCTAGTTATTTAAATATCCCCCTTAGTATCCTTAGTAATAGGTCTCTAGTAGCTTACTAAGTAATTACTAGTAACTTTCTAGCCTCTATTTTCTATATAATACTCTAGACCTTTAATAGCTAGTTATTATAATTAGCTAATAGGTTAATAGTAATTAGCTAATCCCTTAGCTTAGGGGTAAGAGAGGCCTCTAAAAGTAAGATCTAGACTTAACTAAGCTAGTTTATATTATTTATATTAGCTAGTATTTACTTAAATCTTAGTAAGAAGGTTACTAGGGATTTATTCTCTTTCTATTAGAAGGTTTATAATTAGGCTATAGCTTATAACTAGATATTTAGGTCCTTATATATCTAGTCTAGGTAGGCTATAAAGTCCTTAGGGTTATATTTTCCCCTACCCCCCCTAGCTCTATAGAAAGTAGAGACTACTTACTAGGCTATAGTATTTAAATAGGAGTTAATAAGGTACTATACCTCTATATTTATAGTATAGAACGCCCTATCTATAGTAATCTTATACCTTATTTATTATACCTAGGTAGTATATTCCTTTTATTTACTTAAAAACTTTAGGAGTAGGGGTAGTAGCTTCTAGTATATTATACTAGGTATTACTAGTACCTTACTAATAGTACTTATAGGGGTCTATATAGCTATACGCTAGCTATTCCCTTACTTAACCTCCTATAACTATTACTAGAGGGACTTTATTACTACTACTAAAATAGCTTATAATAGCTTATCTTAAGTTTTAGCTATATTACTATTAACTATCTTACTAACTAGTAAGGAGTAGTGCTTAACCTATTATTATTATTATAATAAAGAGCTTAAATATATAAGGGGTTAGACCTAAGTATATTTAATAAGAGGTTATTATAATACTATTTATTTAAGCTAAAGAGGAAAAGGGGAAGTTTTCCTCTCTAGTAGAGATTTCGCTAGTCTATAGGGAATAACTAGGTAGGCCCTAGGTAGGCCCTAGGTAGCTCCTTAAGGTAGTAAACCTAGGTAGAAGCCTAGGTAGGCTTAACCCGGGCGTAGCCTATAACATTAGATCTATAAATATCTAAATTACTTAGTTGCTAATACTCTTTAGGAGCTTAAAGAAATTTATAAAGTTATTCCTACTAAATATCTTTCTAATAATCTTATTACCTACTAAAATTACTAATTAATATAATAGAGCGTTTAGAGCTTATAAAAGAATATAGAAGGGGCCTTATTATTAGTAGCTAAGCTTTTTAATAGACGATTTATTAATAGAACCCTTAATATTAAATACTAGTATTAAATTACTTATCTCTAGCCTCTCCTTCCTTATAATCCTCTTATACTAATTATTATAGTATTCTATAGTTTTCTTATATTAATTATTAATTATCTTTTTAGCTTATTTTCTATCCTTATTAAGTTATAAGAAAGCTTATAGATATATTTAAACCTCCTCTTCCTTTATTATTACTAAATCCTAATTAAGAACCCTCTAGGTTAGTATTAGGGTTTTAATAGGAGTAATAGGTTTAAATCTATATAAAAGATAGAAAGGGCTAAAGCTAGTTAAAGTATAAACGCTTAATTAATTTATAAATAGGGTAGTAGGAAGGTATAGTTAAGGGTTAATATCTCTCTATCCTCTAGTTTATATTAATAATATATAAGTAATTAGCTAATAACTAGTTTAACTACTCTATTAGCCCTTAGGTTATATATAGATATTACTTTCCTCCTTATATTAGATTTCTTATTAAACTTAATAATAATATCCTTATTCTCTAGCCCTCTATTAATAATAAGTTTACTATATAGTTTATAGTAGTAGATAATCTCTTCCTAGATAAGCTTAGTAATCTTAGCTAAAGTTACTCTCTTAAGCTAGTAAGCTTTAAGCTATCCTATTAGTAGATCCCTTACCTAAACGAGGTATTACTTACTTACTCTCTATATATCTAATAAGATCCTAGTAAAGAGTAGTCCCTTTAGGGAGCTATAAGTCCTTATATTATTTATATATTAAGCTCTCCTCTTTTAGTTATTAGGGTAACCTTTTAGGGATTTACTAATCTATATATATATACTAGCCTAGATATAAAAAATTAGATAGTCTTCTAGCTATAGCTTACTTACCTTAATAACTACTCTCTTTATAAGCTTTTATAATTAGCTTCTTCTATTACTTAGGATTATTAATAACTTATTATAATATTAGCTTTTAAGTTATTAGTTTAGTAAAAAGTAGGTAGTTCTAAATATAATAAATTAACGCTCTAGTCTTAAAGTTATAATATCTTACTAGTTAAATTTCTAGAGGGTATCTCTATATTATTAAATAATAAGTAATTTATTAAGAATATACTAAATAGGTCTATAAACTATTAAGAAGTATATCTAGGAAATTTATTATATTACTAATAACCTCTATATTTCTTACTAGGACCTCCTCTATATATTACTTATTATTATAATATTAAGCTTAATTAAAGAAGGAACTAGCTTCTATATTTATAAAGAAGATTTATAACTTAATCTAGGAGTTAATCTCGCCCTCTACCTCTTTATTAATAATATTAGAAAGTCCTTAGGGTTTTTATAATAAGCTATCTACTATTATATTCTAAGTACTATAGATATATTATACTTTAAAGTTAAATATTTAAATCTATATAATCTAGTAAATAATAAGGGCTCCTAGGAGGTTTATAGCTACTCTATTAAGTTATATAACTAATATTTAAGTATCTATCTCTAAGATAAAGTATTATCTATATAAATAGTTATATACCCTCTTTAAAGCTTTTAGAATACTATATAATTCCTTCTTCCTAATATTATATAATAACTCTAGTTCTAACTAAGTACTACTCTTATAGTAAGAAACTATATACTAGTTATTAATAAATTATCCTAGGACTCTACCCTATCCTATATTACTAGTATTAATTATAAAGTAGATATCTCCTCTTCTAGAGCTATAGCTTATAGTAATAAGGATTAGGGCCCTCGTAAGTATTATTTTTAAGGTACTTATAGCTATCTATTACTTCTCCTCCTAGCTAAATAAGGTATCCTTTTTAAATAAGTTAGTAAGTAGCTTTATAATAATAGAGTAATCCTTTACCTAGGATCTATAGAACGTTATAATCCTAAGGAAAGCCCTTATCTTTATTAAATTAGTATAAGTAGCCTATTTATAGATCTTAACTACCTTTACTTCCTCTAGATAACGCCTATTAATACTATAAATATAGCTAGTAGTTATTACTACTTCCTAGGCTTATTATAACTTAACTACTACTACTATATACTCTACTAACTTTAAATTAACTAGGACCTTATTAATATTTTATAAATATTCTAAAATAAATCTATAAATCCCTAGATAAAACTCGATCTCTTCTTTATTATATCGTGAAGTTAGTCCTTTAATAGTAATATTATTAAGGAAGGCTTTATAATAACGAGGGATAAGGTTATATAGGATTCTAATTATAACCTATATAAAATAAGTAATTAAGTTTATTACTCCTTAAGGTAATATATATATCTATAGTAGTCTAATAAGTAATACGAACGTTGTTAAGTCTCTAATTATAGGGTCTAAGGGGACTTAGTTATATCCTAAGAAGAAGTCTAGTAGTAATAATAATTAATATATAGCAAAGTCTTCTAAAAAGTCGTCTACTAAAGGGGGTTGCGCTACGTCTTATATTATAACTATATTTATTTTAGTTACTAAGCTAATAAGCCTTATCTTATTATCTTTCTTTTATATAAGGAAGAATAGATTATAATAAGCTATATAACTTTACTTAAGGATTACTTTCTTTAGTCTATCCTTTAGAATTATAATAATATCCTACTCTAGTCCTCTTAATATTAGGATTCCTTTTACTTACTATACTTTATATAATATTATTTAAATTATCTATAGAGGTATAATAGAAAGGTATATAGAGCTATAATACTTAAATTCCTAGGCTAAAGCCTTCTCTCTTATAATAAGAATAGCTAAAAAGAGCTTCTTGTTTTTAAGCTATAGATAGTTAATAGTCTTTAGGATAGCTTCTTATTAAGCTCTTATAAGCCTTACTCCTTACTTAATAGTTAAAAACTTTAGTATAACTAGGCTTATAAATATAGCGCTAGGATCTAGTATTATATTCTTATTAGCTCTTACTTATACTATTAACTTCTACTCTAGGTCTCTATCTAGGGTTAAACTATCTAATATATTACTTAACTTTGTCTAATAGGTTATAAGAGCTCTTAAGAGCTTATTAAATCGCTTTAATATCCTAGCGTATCCTTATACTCCCTAGCGTTATATCTAGCTCTTCCTTATCCTTAGTATTATTAACTTATTAATTATCCACTATAAAGTCTAAGCATATTACTATATTAGGTTTATTAATAGTAACCTCTATTTCCCCTCCTCTATAGGAAATAAGAGGGTATATTAATACTAAGAAGAAATAAAGTAATCTATCTTAGTAATAATTTCTAGGAAGCGAGTAGTTAAGTCTCTTATATAGAATAATAGCAGGATATTAATCTTAATATTCCTAGACTAAAGGACTCTAATAATCTAGTTCTATATATAATCTAGTATGATTTAAGTCTTTAAGATAAAAAGAGCTCCTAGTACTAGGTCTTTATTATAAGTATTTTTAGGGAAAGCGAAAAAGCTAATATTTCAAATTTAATTACTACTAATATTAATCTTATTTATAATTACGCTTATAAATTAGGTCCTCCGCTCTCTATTAGTAATCCCGCGGATCCCTATATTTATTTTAATTATATCGCTCTATAAGCCTAGACGCTTAATATAACTTTTACTAATAAGGTTAATAGTAGAGCTATTATTAATAATCCCTCTAATTAGTATCTTTATAGGGCTATAAAGAGTAATAGTAATCTACTAGTAGGTTATAATAAAATCTAGGATAGTAATGCGTCTTAGTAGTAGAAATAATACTAAATTCTAATCTTCTATTATAATACCTATTTTAAAGATAAGATTAATTATATAGTAGTTAAATTAAATAACCTTAGTCTATAAATCCTTAAGTAAGTCTATATAGATAGTAGCTAAAGTTACTTAGCCTTTAGAATAGTTCTTATTATTATTCTATCGATCTATTTATTTCTATAGTTCCCTACTATTAACTCCTATTTTATTAAATTAATCTAGGAGCGTTATATTAGTAGGAATAAAGACCTCTTATGCTTTTGAATTATATCTATCTTTATACTTATTAACTATAGCTTTAGTAATACTATAGACCGTTCTATCCTAATTAGGCTAGTTCTAATAAAAAAAGACTTTAGGGGTAGATACCTTCTTACTTACTCTATTATTATATAATTCGAGGGTAAGAGCATAGCTAGTTTATAAATTACTATATTAGATCCGAGGCTTATCTTATTTATTCTATTTCTACTACTTAACTTATTCCTTAGGGGTATCTAGTAATATAATATCTTTAGCTTCTTCCTTATTATCTAGTAGCTCTATAACTCTCTAGGTAATTTAAATAGGAGGGAATCAAATTATAGGTAGGTCTACTATCTAGGGAGATTAGTAATAATAAGTATTATAAGGTTCTATATAATAACCTCTAGCTTTCCTACTTTCTCTAGTAGTAATATCTTCTACTAGGTTAATATATTAATTCTTTAGCTTAAAGCTAAAGAACGTTATATCTATAAAGTTATATAACTAATCTTATATCCTTTAATAAATTTATAAAGCTAATACATAGTTTAGGGTATATCATATTATAATTAATAACTTTTATAACCTCCTCTAGAAGCTTTAGCTACTACTTTTCTATTAACTTACTTATAGTAACTATATAGTATATAAAGGTATCCTCGTTAATTAGGATATACTTTAAAATTATCTAGCTATTAGTTAATTTATAGTTATAGCCTTTATTAATAATACCCGTCTTAACCTTAGTACTTATATCTAGGGTGCTAATAAAGTAGTAGAGCGATATATAGTAGTAAACCCTATTCTAGCTAGCCTTAAGACACTTAATATAGCTAATAATAACATAGTTAATAGCGCTATAAAACTAGTAGCCCCTATAGCCTAGAAAAGTATATATTATAGTAGTCTATCTTATTAGAAGCCTCTATAGCCTCCTCTTACTCTACCTCTTTTAAATCCCTAGTATTACTAATATCCTCCTTAGTAATCTCTATATCTAGCTTATAGGTAAAAGTATTACTATTATTAGTATTAAATCTATTAATAGTCCTAAGATTATTATTTATAAGCTTTAGTAGCTTCTATAGTATTTAGATTAAAAGTATTATCCCCTTAGCTAGTAACTCTCTTAATAAGAGTTAAGATATCTATCTTATAATTAGCTCTATTAATATTTAGGGTCCTAAAGTTCTCTATAAGAGAGTTAATAATTAAGCTAGTAGTCTAGGCTATAGAGGGTTCCTTAGCTTTAGCCCTCTACTTTATTAGAGTTATCTTTATAGGGACTTAAAGCGTCGTTACTAATTTAGGTTTAATAAAGCTAAATAACTACTAAAGCTCCTAGCGGGTAGTAAACTATTTAATTAGGGCGTCTTCTACTATAACTTACTACTTTAAAATAACCTTAGTAGGCTAGTAGCTAAGACCTTAGGCTATAGCTCTTATAGCTCTTTCTAAAAAGTAGTAATAAGTAATATAAATAAGCTTAATATTAGTAAGTTCTAGGTCTTTATACTAAATAGCTCTTTATTAAAGCTATTAAATAGTAGCAATTAACGCTATAACCTAGGAAGGGTTATTATCCTTAATATAAGATCCTATAACTAGGTTCTAAAGGTCCTTATTAGGGTTTTAATAAGACTTTAGGTCTATAAATCCGAACTAGTATAGAAATGTCTCCTTAGCTTCCTTCTAGGTCTTAGCTTTACTAATATAAGATTTTATTATATTTTAATAGTTACTAGAGCTATATATATAGACCTCGTTCTTTATATTCTTATTAATCTTATAGTAAAGTTCTAAAAGGCTCTTATAGTTAGTAATAAAGTCTAAGATATTAGTACTAATAAGCTTAGGCGCTCTAGTTAAATAGGGAGTTATTACTATAATAATAGGGCGTCTTATAAGGAAATTAGTAAGGGCTATAATATCCTAATTAGTATAACTTCTTTTAGGGGAATATAGAGTGCTTAAGGGCGTTATTCCTATCCTCGAGGTAGGATTTATAGACCTATTTATATTATTATTAGAGGCTAGCTATCCTATAGCACGAGGTTATATCTTACTAAATAAAGCTCCTATAAATCTCTCTTTAGGCTATTTCCCCTTATTAGAAGAGGATCTAGTATCTAAGTTAGCTAAGGAAGAAGAAGATATAATACTTATAGGTCTATAAATATTAATATTAATATTATATAGTTAAAGTAATGGAGTCTTCTAGTTAATAAAGTAAAGTTATTATTATATTATCTTTTAAATAGAAAGGTAAAAGAAGTAGTTATAGCTTTCTTTAAATAAAACGAAAAAGGAAATAGTATAAACTAAATAACTAAATAAATATAGGAAAGATCTAGCGACTTTAGTCTTATTACTCTAAGCTCTTATAGATCTATTTTAAGTCTTATTACTTAATATAAAAGGGTCTTCCTAATAACGCTCTTATTTTAGAAGAATTTAAAGCTTTATTATATTAGTATCTCTTAAAGGTTAGTATATTACTCTTAGTACTTAGGGCTATAATAATAAGGGGTTTATTAGTCTCTAGTTACTAATCTAGTTAATCTCGCTATACTTATTAGCTTAGTAAGACTACTAATCTCTATATTAGTATTATATATACCTATCTTAGCTACCTTTGCTATAACCTACTAGTTAAATAATAGTAGTTATAATAATATATAAGGGGTAAGGAAAGGAATACGCTCGCTAGAACCTACTAATAGTATAAAAAGAAAGAGAGAAAGGGAGGATTTCAGGGTCTATATCGTTCCTATTCTAATTCTATAAGAAAGTATAGCTATTACTATTCCCTTAGAACTAAGGTAGGTCTATAAATATCTCCCTCTCTTTTAAACTACGTTTTTATTATTATTTATTATTTATAAATTTCTTAAGTTATTATCACATTCGAAGTAAATTAATTATACATATATATATATTAATAGCGGGGATATATAGACGTAGCAAAGGCACCTAACTCTCTAAGAAGCTTATAAAAGCTATTAAAAAGAGAAAAAGAATCCGCCTCTAGGTATTATTAAGAAGGGCTAGAACTAGTAAGAACGATAAAAAATAATAAATAATATAACTCTATTTATAAATAGATAAGAGTATTAAAAGTAGGCTTAAAAGATATATAGAATAATTCATAGGTCTAATTAAAAGAGATTATCTAAATTAAGTGCAGATTCGCTAAGAAAATACTAGAAGACGAGGTATAGGATTATTAAGGTACTAATTATAATAATATATATACGATTATAAAGTCCGCTACGCTCCTCTCCTCTACGCTCTACTCTATAGTCTTCCTATAACGGGTCCGTGCGCTAAGTGAGTTTTTCAAAAGCTGCGCAGCCAAGTCCATCTTATCCTATCCTAATATATATATAGCTATAGTATTATACTTTATATTACTATTAAGGTATTCTTTATTAAAGGATTCATTATTAAATTCAGTACCTCTATTAGTACTAAATTCCTTCATTTTAAAGATAATAGTCTTAAATAGACCTTTATATTCTTTAAAAGATAAATAGACTTCTTACTCGCTTTTAGTTATTAATAGCTTATTAAAAGCAAATTAAGATTTTCTATCTATATAGATAATAAGATTTCTATAGTTATTATAGGTTTTAGGAGTTATAGGTCTATATCTATTAATAGAGACCTTATATAAGTAAGGGTAACCCTTTAACTTATTTTTAGATACTTTATTTGCTTTATTAATAAGTTTGCCTAATATATAGGCTTTATAAGTAGTTCTAGTTATATTAGATATATTATCTTTAATAATATTATCCTTATATAGTTTTTTTAATACTTATAGATTTATATAGCTAAGTCTTTTATATTATAATAAAGCAGAACCTTTAAGATTAATATTCTTAATACTAGTATATATAGTATTAGTTAATAAGGAAGAATCTTTTATAACTTTAGTATTGAAGTAATATAAATTATTCTTTTAACCCCTTTGACTAATAATATGTTATTAGTTATATTATATAATAGGGGTATACTATTCTAAACTATATAAGTAATAGCTTATTTATCTAGTTAGGATTAACTTAGAAGATTAATACCTAACTTAAGTACATAGAAATAGTTCTTAAGAATAATATCTGTATTATTTAGAAATTAAAGTATAATATATCTAGCTAATTTAGCTATAAGAGTCTTTACTTTGCCCTATTTTATATATTTATTTATTATATAGGGATTAAAAACTAATTATTATTATTTATAGCGTGGATAGTAGTACTAGTATTAAGATAGAATTTAATAGTATTTATATTATTAAAAATATATTATTATTATTGTTATAAATAATATTTTAGATTATATAACCTATAGAAGCTTTAGCTAGATACTTATTATTCTAGGGTATAGTTATATTTACGTTTTTAAATTTAGTATCCTTATCTAAATCTAAGTCTATATCTAAATCTATAGATAGGCTAGAAGCAGAGGTTTAAATAATATCAACCTCTTCTATACTACCCTCTTGAGGGTCTTCTCCTTTATCTTCTTTATTAACTAATAGAATAGTTTTATTACTCCTTTTAATTAGTTTAGAAGTAAGGTTTTTCTTAGCCTTATTATCTTTATCTTCCTTTTTAGATTTAGATAGTATATTAAAGGCTTATCTGTATTCTTTTAGAGCCTTATTTAGATATAGAAAAAAGCGGTTATCTTCTATATAACCTATCTTTTTATAGTTCTTATAGAATAAACTATTAGTTCTGTTCTAGCTATTTTTCTTATTATTTTTATTAGCCTTAGTTAAAGTAATATTATTACTTACATCCTATTTCCTTCTAGATTTATCTAATAAACTAGTAAATAAAGATTCTAGAGTATAGGCTTCTAAATCCTTTCTTAAAGAGTAAGTAATATTAGTTATAAAACTATTATAACTTCTATCTAAGGAATTTAATATCTTAGCTATAATAACTTACTTAGGTAAAGCTAAGTTTTTAATAGCTAGATTATTAGTTAACCTTTTAACCTTATTAAGATAGGTTTCTAAGTTATCTAAATTTTCTAGGGTTATATTAAAGGATTCCTTATAAGTGAAATACTTATTTATAAGTCCTTTAGGCTAATATAGCTCTTTTAATTTAAGCTAATCCTTACGAGCTATATTATAGTCCTTAATAACCCTATGAGGACTATTATTATATAGTAATCTAATCAAACCTAAAGCTTTATTATTATTATTAGTATTAGTACGTAATAATAAGACTTTAAGGTCTATATTTATATCCTTACTTATAAGTAGGGACTTAAACTGAAGGGCCTATATTTAATGGTTCTTACTACTAGTTAACCTCTAAATAGTTACTTTAGAAATATCTATATCAACTAATTTAAGTAGTAACTAATAAACTAATGCTTTATAAAAGTAATTGTTATTAATATGAAGTTAATATATAAAGAATACCCTTTTCACTTTATTATAAAAATAAATTTATTAATATCAAATTAATATATAAAAGGTACTTCTAAAGTAGAAATTCAGTAGTTTATATTTACATATAATAGAGAAGTTTTCTTAATTAATACTAGATTAATATATTAAAGAGTAAATATCCTAAGTAAACGTAGTAAAGTCCCCTTACTATATTTTTATTTTATAACTAAATAATAGGTAAAAGGTTAATACATATCCTTCTTCTTGAACTTATTTTTATAAGTATTCTTCTATATTTTATTTACTTTAAAAACTAGTTAAAATCGGATTTAGAAAGAATCTTAATTTAGAGGGTTATTCTTAACTAATTTAAGGGTCCTTATAGGATTTAGCAATATTTAAGGGTTTTAATAGCTTCGTTTAGCCCTCTTAGCTAGTATAAACTAGTTAGGAAGACGAGGGGCCTCGTAGAGGTAATTAGAGGAGGCTTTATTATATCAATAATCCGCAAGTCTAAGCATAGGTTACCCGATTAGGTAATCTTAGTAATTAAATAACTCAGGAGATATAGTAAACTATCGATATAGTTTATTCAAATAGAAGAATATCGATATAAATATAGGGTTTCGAGTTTAGTATAAGTAGTAGAGGGTTATTCTCTTATATACATAATACCCTTAAAAGGGATAGAAATATATATATAGAGGAACGAGTTGCTTTTAAAGGGGCCTATAAGCTAAATAGGTATTAAGCTAGGCTCATAACCTATTAGCTCGGCTATAAAGGTTAAAAGAGAGGTAGAAAAATCGCTAATATAATAGAGATAGATTTCAGGCAACGAATAATATAATAGAGTAATCCTTTTCGTTTTTTGGATAACTTATGCGAATAGAGGGGAAAATATAAATATTAATAAGCATATATTTCATAGATATATACTATATCTAAAGCGCTAAAAAGCTAGGGGAAAAGGTAGGCATAAGTAGGTAGTAGTTTCGCTAGAGCCTCTTAGACGCTTAGATACGCTTTATTATATATATAGTAGCTTAAGGCTTAGCCTGGTTTTAACTAAACGCATATCAGCGCTTTATTATATATATATACAGCTAAGAACGTTTAGATATAGGGTTTTATTTCGCCTTATTTCGCCTTATTTCGCCTTGTTTTAAACGTAAACTTTAACCTTAACTTTGCCAAAGTATTTAGAATATATTACCCTAGTTATATAACATCGAAAGGTATACCATCCGACGCGAAATAAACGGCTAAATCCAAATATATATTCTATTCTACTATACCTCCTATATTCATAGAGTTAGAGCACTCTAAACATAAAGTAGCAAGGTAATAGTTTCTATAGTAAAGTAATAACCTTTACCCTATTTCCTATAAGGAGATAAGTATACTATAAGCTATACTAATAAGTAGCTTTTCTTTTCTAGCTTATATACTTCTTTAAATCTATAGGTATTTTATAAAGAAGATAAGTAAGTAGAATTTAAAAAGCTTAAAAGTAGTTCTTAATAATAAGGGCCTCGCGCTATATTCTAAGGTTTTATCTACTAAGTCTAGTTACAGCTAACTCTATTGAATAGCAAAAAGGGTATAAATATATTAGTAAAGATTTATAATTTACTTAAAGAGATAGACTTTCTTATTAGAATATATAATAGGGATAATTACTAGATAGGTAAATAATATAATATATTTTTTATATTATACTCTCTTCTTAACGCAAATTATTTTATATACTTCTTACTCTTATTAAAGCTATATATATTAAGAGAGATAATAAAGAATAAAAAGTAAGTATATTATAAGCTATACTAAGAAGTAGCTATCTATTCTTACAGCTTATATACTACTTAAAATCTATACATACCTTATAAAGAAAATGAATAAGGAGATCCTTTAAAAACTAAAAGCAGTCCTTGATAACTATATCGCTAAAAGTAATCCTTATCAACTACTTTATATTATATTTTAAAGTTTTACCTACTAAGTCTAGGTATAGCTAACTCTATCTAACCTTAATAAAAGCGTAAATATATTAGTAAGTACTTATTCCTACTAGCTACTAGCTAGAGCTTTATTATATATATAGGGCTTATTAATAAAGAGCTAATAAGAGCTAATAAAGGCTAATAAGAGTAATATAGACTAAACTAAGCTATATCAACCTATATTTATTAAGGCTTAGGATAAATTAGCTTAATTCTTTAAAAACCTAATTAGATTTAAGCTTTTGATATATAGGGTTTTAATAGTAATAAGAGGTTTTTTTTTTCTCGGGCAGACCTAGCTTCCTAAAAGGTAAAGATTAACCTTTATAATAGAAGGCATTATATAGTAGGAATATATGTATAGTTATTAGATATTTATAAATACTTATTCTAGCTAAAATATTACCTTTTTAATATAGGTAGGTCTGCATAGTATTAACCCGTAGGTACTGGGATAGGATAGGATAGACTTAGCTGCGCAACTTTTAGAAAACTCCCTTAGCGCACGGACCCGTTATAGGGAGACTATAGAGTAGAGCGTAGAGGAGAGGAGCGTAGTAGAGGAAAAGATAGTAATATTATAATTATAATTAGTATCTTAATAACCCTATACCTCGTTTTTTAGTATTTTCTTAGCGAATTAGCGCCTAATTTAGATAATTTCTTTTAATTAGATTTATAAATTATTTTATATATCTTTTAAGCTTACTCTTAATATTCTTACTTATTTATAAGTAGAGCTATATTATTTATTATCTTTCTAGTTCCTATTAGTTCTAGCCCTTTCCTAATAATACCTAGAGGCGGATTCTTTTACTCTTTTTAATAGCTTTTATAAGCTTCTTAGAGAGTTAGGTGCCTTCGCTGCGTCCGTACGTCCCTGCTATTAATATATATATATATATAATTACTCTACTTTGAATATAATAATAACTTAAGAAATTTATAAGTAATAAATAATAATAATATAAATAATAACAAAAACGCAATTTAAAGAGAGGAAGATATTCGTAAACCTACCTTAGTTCTAAGGGAATAGTAATAGCTATGCTTTCTTATAGAATTAAGATAGGAATAACGCAGACCCTAAAATCCTCCCTTTCTCCTTTTTCTTTGTTTTCTTTTTTTTTATATGCTATTAGTAGGTTCTAGTAAGTATATCCCTTTCCTTACCCCCTTATATATCATTAAAACCGCTATTATTTAACTAGCAAGTTATAGCTAATATAGCTAAGATAGCTATATATAATACTAACGTAGAGATTAGCAGTCTTACTAAGCTAATAAGTATAGCGAGATTAACTAGATTAGTAACTAGAGACTAATAAACGCCTTACTATTATAGCCCTAAGTGCTAAGAGCGATATACTAACTTTAGAGAGATATTAATATAGAGAAGCTATAAATTCTTTTAAAATAAGAGCGTTATTAGGAAGACCCTTCTATATTAAGTAATAAGACTTAAAGTAGATTTATAATACCCTAGAGTAATAAGATCGAGGTCGCTAGACCTTTCTTATATTTATTTAGTTATTGAATTTATACTATTTCCTTTTTTATTTTATTTAAAGAAAGTTATACCTACTTACTTTATCTTTCTATTTAGAAGATATTATAATAATAACTTTACTCTATTACTCCAACTATATAATATTAACTTTAATATTTATAAACCTATAAGTATTATATCTTCTTCTTCCTTAGCTAACTTAGATACTAGATCCTCTTTTAATAAGGGGAAATAGCTTAAAGAGAGATTTATAGGAGCTTTATTTAGCGAGATATAACTTTATACTATAAGGTAGCTAGCTTCTAATAATAATATAGATAGGTCTATAAATCCTACTTCTAGGATAGGAGTAACGCCCTTAAGCACTCTACGTTCCCCTAAAGGAAGTTATACTAATTAGGATATTATAGCCCTTATAGATCTCCTTATAAGACGTCCTACTATTATAATAATAACTCCCTATTTAACTAGAGCGCCTAAGTTTATTAGGACTAATATCTCCGACTTTATTACTAATTATAAGAGCTTTTTAAAGCTTTACTATAAGACTAATAAAGATATAAAGAACGAGGTCTATATATATAGCTCTAGTAACTATTAAGATATAGTAAAATCGTATATTAGTAAAGCTAAGACCTAGAAAGAAGCTAAGGAGAGACTTCTATACTAGTTTAGATTTATAGACCTAAAGTCTTATTAAGATCCTAATAAGGACCTTTAGAACCTAGTTATAGGATCTTATATTAAGGATAATAACCCTTCCTAGGTTATAATATTAATTACTACTATTTAATAGCTTTAATAGAGAGCTATCTAATATAGAGACCTAGAACTTATTAATACTAAGCTCGTTTATATTACTTATTACTATTTTTTAGAGAGGGTTATAAGAGCTATAGCTTAAAGTCTTAGCTACTAGCTTACTAAGGTTATTTTAAAGTAGTAGGTTATAGTAGAAGACGCCCTAATTAAATAATCTATTACTTACTAGGAACTTTAATAGTTATCTAGCCTCGTTAAGCCTAAGCTAATAATAACGCTTTATATCCCTATAAAGATAATTCTAATAAGGTAGAGGGCTAAAACTAAAGAAGCCTCTATAGCCTAGACTACTAGCTTAATTATTAACTCTCTTATAGAGAACTTTAGGACCTTAAATATTAATAGGGCTAATTACGAGATAGATATCTTAACCCTTATTAAGATAGTTACTAGCTAAGGAGATAATACTTTTAATCTAAACGTTATAGAAGCTACTAAACCTTATAAATAATAATCTTAGGACTACTTATAGACTTAATACTATAAATAGTAATACTTCTACTTATAAGCTAAATATAAGGATTACTAAGGAGGATACTAGTAATACTAGGGATTTAGAAGAGGTAGAGCAAGAGGAGGCTATAGAGGCTTCTAATAAGATAGATTACTATAGTATATGCTATTTTAGGCTATAGGGGCCTGCTAGTTTTATAGCGCTATTAACTATATTATTATTAGCTATGTTAAGTATCTTAAGGCTAGCTAGAATAAGGTTTACTACTATATATCGCCCTACTACTTTATTAGTACCCTAGATATAAATACTAAGGTTAAGATAGGTATTATTAATAAAGGCTATAACTATAAATTAACTAATAGTTAGACGATTTTAAAGTATATCCTAGTTAATAAGAATACCTTTATATATTATATAGTTACTACGAGTAAGTTAGTAGAGAAATAGTAGCTAAAGCTTCTAGAGGAGGTTATAAGAGTTATTAGTTATAATAAGATACGCCCTAAGCTATCTATTAGCTTTATAAATTTATTAAAGGATACTACTTAATTATATAACTTTATAGATATAATATTCTTTAGCTTTAAGGTAAAGAACTAGTATATTAACCTAGTAGAAGATATTACTACTATAGAAAGAGGGAAAACTAGAGGGTATTATATAGAACCTTATAATACTTATTATTACTAAGCTCTTTAAATAGTAGACCTACCTATAATTTAAGACCCTCCTATTCGGATTACTTAGAGAGTTATAAAGCTCCTAGATAATAAAGAAGATACTAAAGATATTATATTACTAGATACCCCTAAGGAATAAGTTAAGTAATAGAAATAGGATAAATAAAATAAGCCTCGAATTTAATATAGTAATTTATAAATAAGCTATGCTCTTACCCTCGAGCTATATAATAAAAGAGTAAATAGGAAGGTAGCTATCCCTAAAGCCTTCCTTTATTAGAACTAGCCTAATTAGGATAGGATAGTTTATAATACTACTAAAGCTATAATCGCTAAGTATAAGGATAAATATAACTTAAAGGTATAAGAGGTCTTTATTCCTATTAATATTATACTTCTAGATTAATTTAATAAGACTAGAGAAAGTAATAAGGAGCTATAGGAATAAATAGATTAATAGAATAATAATAAGAAC